>JAGFMF010011839.1:1422353-1435254 GCA_019455555.1 Galemys pyrenaicus | reverse complement strand
GCTCCCCACTCTGTCTCTGGTGAATCCTCTCACCTCCCTGGACTCTGGCCTGTACCCCAGCTCTTATATGTATAAATAAATAAATCTTTAAAAAAAAAAGATTTCAAAACTAACAAAGCATCTTTTCTGAGCACACAGTAATGAAGCAACGAACTGGTAATAGAGGGAAAACTATTAAAGATATGAAAATTATACAACACACTCTTAGACAACCAATAGGTAAAGAAGAAACTAGAAGGAAAACTTAAAAATACCTTAAGATGAATGAAAACAAAAATACATATATCGAAAGTGTAAGGCATAGTCAAAAGTAGTGTTCACTGAAATTTATACCTATAAAAGCCTACATTAAAAAATGAAACAGAAATCAATAAACTACATACCTAAGAAGCTAAAACAGAAGCACAAACTAACCCAAACCCAGCAGCAAAAAGAAGGAAATATTCAAGTGGAGACAGAAAAAACAACAAAACCAAAAGCTGCTTTTTTGAAAAATTCAACAAACTTGACAAACTTTTAATTCAATTAACCTTTATTAAAAGTTAAAGAAAGATGATACAAATTAATAAAATCAAGAGTGGAGACATTACTACCAACTCTACAGAAAAAAAGTTTCTAAGAAAACTATGAACAGCCATAAATGTGTCAACAAATTGGAAAGAAATAAAACAGAAATTACTAGGAAACACAAAACTATTACAAATGACTTAACAAGAAACAAAAATTCTTGAGACTTAAAGCAATTGAGATGAATTAGTTAATTAAAAAACTCCCAACAAAGAAAATCTAAGATGCTATGTCTTGTGGTGAATTTTACCAAACATTTAAAATAGAATTAACATCAACCTTTCAAACACTCTTCCTAAAAACTGAGAAGCAAACACTTAAGGTTCATTTTATAAGGCCAACCATTACCCTGACACTGAAATTATTTTAAGACATTGTGAGAAACCACAGACCAATATTCCTTATGAATATTGATACAAAATCCTCAACAAAATACTAGCAAATTAAATTAGGGACATATCCATAAAAGGATTACTGACCATGACCAAACGTAATTAATACCCAGAATATATAAAGAACTCCTACACAACTCAAAAAGATAATCAAATTTTAAAATGAGCAAAAGACTTGAACAGTTCTTTCTCCAAATAAGGTATACAAGCATCAAGTATAGGAAAAGATATTCAGCAGAGATATCAAAATTATAATCACAAGTGTAGGGCAAATGGAAGTTATCAGGTTTTTTCTGCCCTTCTGCCATTCGCACCTATGATCGACACCTGTGGTCTTATATGACCATCTGATAGTATGGTGCAGGCATGCATGATGGATACACCTGAGCTGAGAGGCTGAACATCTAAGCACAGCAGAGGACCATGTGGCAGAGTGCAGTGGAAAGATGGTGGAGCCATAGCTACCAGATAGCCAGAAAGAGTGAAGATTTGCAGGGAGCTGGGAGGCCTGCCAGCCCCAACCCCACTCCCCTATGCCTCTCCCACCTGCCCCGAACCTCATTCCGCACTGCAAATGGTGTAGAAAGAGCATTAAAAGTCTGAAAAGGCCACTGAGGACTCCAGGACTCCCCTTTACCCGTTTGCCTGAATCAACAGAGAACCTACACTATGCCTTGCTGGCAAAACAACAAGGTACCACTTCATACCCATCAGGATGACTTAAAAAAAAAGAAAATAACATGTTTGGGGAACACGCAGAAACCTGGCAGTTCTTCAAAAGTTAAATGTGGAATTATATTACTAGCTTAACAATTTCACTCTAAAGTAGATATCAAAAAAACTTCAAAACAGTAAGTCAAACAGATTATTTATACAATAATTTTCATAGTAGCATTATTCATAATAACTAAAAGGTAGAAACAACTCCAAGTATCAAAGATGAATGGATAAACAATATGTGGAATAAAAAGAATATCAGGTCATATTTTTCAGTCACACACAGAAAAGAAGTACTGACTGATGCCATAACATTGATGAACCTTGAAAACATTATGCGAAGTGAATATTGAAAACATAAGCCAGACACGAAAGGACAAACATGTTGTAATTCCACCTACATAAAATATCTATATATAAGCAAAATCAGAGAAAGCACAAAGTAGATGAGAGCTATGGAGATCCAAACTATGTAAAGAGGGAGAAACAGGCATTCCCATTTCCCTTCCCAGTGCTGACACAGTTGACCAACACTGTGAGTGTAAATGCCAGTGAAATGCACACTTAAAAATAATCGAAATGGCAAACTGGGCCAAGGCGTAACATGAGGCTCCCAAGACGAGCCAAATATGCTTATTTTCCTAACAATGTTGTTTTTCTGAATGGCAAATCATTTGTTGACATTCAATTTTTCTTGGGTGAAAAGCTTAACTGCAGGGTTCAGTTATAGACAGATGTTGCTTACTCAGTATCAAGGACAAAAAAAAGTAAGTTAATTCTTAAAGTAAACATTTAAATTCCACTGCTTTGATTCAGCAAGCCACAACAATACAAATATGGATTTTAAAAAAGTGTGATAGGTATCCATGTCTGATAAAACATTACAGCAGCAAGGCAGGGAAGTGCTGTCTAGCTGCAAAAATAACAAGCTGAATGATACCCAATGTTTATGGGTGATACTTCCTAAAACTGCAGTAAAATTAAACACAGGTGTAAATACATTAAGCACAATTAGAATATAAATTTCAGAATGCAGAAAGAAATCAATGTCAGAAGTTGAGTTTACATTGTGTTATAAAGTAGTTATCAATATGAATTGGTAAAATACACTTCAGTTATCACAAAACAAGAGATGCTGAGCAGGAATAGAATCATCACAGAAGTGATGGGGCAAGCAGTGCGTTGGAATCAAAAGTTATTATCTGTCTCTGTTTTATAAGCTATATGACCTTTGGCAAGTCAATTGGCCTTAATAACCTCACTTTGCAATAAATACACTTACATCTACTCTGCTTATCTCTAGGGTTGTTGTTGTGGAAATCAAATAATGAATGTGAATGTCCTCTATAGCATTAAAGCACTAGTTAGGCATTATTAAAAGCATCGGTCATTTAATTTTTCTAAGTGATGTCTCTGTTACCAACTGAGCAACACAATGCTGGTAAACACTGGTAAAAGATAATAAAGTACATCATTTAAGTGCATTTTTTAGAAGGAAAACAATAATTTTTAATCTATTCAAAAATCTGAGGTTAGCTCCCTATGGAAAGTCATCACAAACACTAGAAAAAGCATCAAATTCCTTTTGTAATGCTTTGTTTAAAACTTTAATAAATACTATACATTTACAATCTAAAACCAACGCAAACCATGAAGGTGGTATAAAATAAAAACATGAAAGTATTATTTACCACTACCTTCTCTTGAGTTCCTTCCCCCGATAATTTATAAAAATTGGCTTAATCATACATTTATTAATCATACGATAAGACTGAAATGTGTCACCAAGCTATAAATGAAGAGGACAACAGAACTCTTTTATATAGTCATTATGGGCAAAGAGGATAGAGTTTGGAGAGGCAACATATAGGGAAATGTTGTGATCAAAGCAATTCAATTTCTAAAGGTTCTTAATCAGTAAGTGACAGTTTTAGATGTCTTTACAGAAGAAAAAAGGAGTCTGGACGAATTTATTAATTCCTTTAGATCTGATTTCAGATGGATGCTACTGTATAATAAAAAGCCTTTTAGAATTACTTTTATAAAAACAGAGAACAGCTCAGCAATCAGTGATATGTGGGGTTATTAGCAAACAAAAATAATTATCAGTATTACATAAACTGAAATGCTATACCAAGCCACAGATACCATCAAAAATCAACTTAAAGTGCCAAACACAGGTATACACTTAAATAATGATTGACATGTTGTGAGAAACTATACTAGATACCGCAAAAATAATTACACTGACATTGAAGATCTCTGTAAACAGTATGAACAAAATTGTATCATGAAAATTAAAACACTGAATTTTTTATCTCAAATCTGTGTAGCAAAATTTATAAATATAAGTAATCCTTTATTACATCAGCTGAACCACTATATATTTATATACTGATATACTTAAATATAGATATATGCTTTTTATAATTATATAACATTTATTGGCATAAGTAAACTAGAGAAAGAAGAGTGAGAGGATGCAAAGGAAAGATCCTTATTTTTATTTCCCAAAAATGTTAAAGACTATCCCATCCCAAATCACAAACTTTGTCTTCATGGAGCTCACTGTGTCTGTGTCAGGCAGCAACAGTTCCTTTCAATACCCATTTTTCCCCTAAAGAAACCTAAGTTATTACTGAGCTAGCAAAGCTCAATTGTGAAAAGGCAATTAGGGAGAGCAGTCAAGTTTCCCCAATGCCACAGGATTCTGAAATTATTCCTGCCCTCAAATACAAAGTATTACTTTAAGGAGAGCCTTCATTTTCTGCCACACTGCTGAGTAGTAGAGTTAGGGTGATTACATTTAACAGCTTTCAAAGTCCTATTTGACCTACTGCCTTCGTTTAAAAAACTATGACTACTAAAAGAGTACCAAAAATTCAAGGCTTCTAAGTCCAAGCATTAAGAGTAACTAGAATGAAACACACTTTAATAAAGATCCTTTAGTTACAGTTTAATGAAATGAAATCATCCTGCAATAGAAAGTTAGGTAAATAATTTATCCCTAGGTTGTTTCATAGAATCAATTCAAATTAGAGCATATAAAACTGACTTCTGCATATATACACATATGTAGCTTTGCAAATTATGTACTGACTACCCGCTGGGCAACACTCGGACAAAACAACTGGAATATATGGTTCACATATCAAGGTACATCCGCTATAAAAAAGGAGAGCCTAAATAAAACACAGTTAAACCACCCAATATTTAAATAATGATACCTGGAATTTGCCTCAAAATAAGTAGGAAAGCTTCTATAGAATAGGTGAGAAAAATGATGACACAAAATTGGTAAAAAAATGTTTTTTGCTGCAAATATTTGATAGGTATGTGGTAGTACCTAACAATATGTGTCTGCCTTAACATAAGTTCTTCTATAATAAAAAAGATCAGGCTCAGTTAAAACAAAATGTGATACATGATGACAGAAAATAAGTGCATTAATTTGAAAGAGACATTCCCTCACATTAAAATAATCACATGATATTTACCACAAAGAAGATTAAGCCCCAGTGAATGGAGACATCTCACTGACAGGCTATTATCAATGCTTCAGAGTGCTGAGCAGAAACTTAAGTGTTCTCCTTGTACGCAGGCAGGCCCTTTGACTTGCTTCTAATGAACAGAATAAGACAGAGATGATGAGACTTTACTTTTGTGATATGATACATCACATAAGACTCCATCATTGCTCACAGGCTTGTTGTGACTCACTTCTGGCTTTGAAGAAGCAACCTGCCTTGCTGGAGTTTGCAGGTGACCCTGCAAGCTGAGGGCTAACTCCAGCTGACAGCCTGCAAGAAGCCAGCACCCTCACTCAATCTTACAATAAATTATGCAACACCTAAAGTGAGTTTGGAGCTGATTCATTGCCACTTGAGATTTCAGATGAAGACAGCCAACTAATCTCTTACAGAGGCTTACCACAGCTCACCATATAAACTATGACATAATAAATGTGTGTTGGCCTAATTCACTAAATCTGTGCTGAGTTTTTACATAGCATAGAAAAATAATAGTCACCTATTAGCTTTCTCTTATATTTCCAAATTGAAAGTTCTGCATATGACATGTTATGTGTAATATTTAGTTGTACTACTACTTCTTTTGAGTTTAAAGAAATCCCAGAACACTAGGTGCAACCAAAGGGGGAGGGGGGAAATCCATGTTCACCTTACAATAGATCAGATGCTCCAGTTACCTGAAAACATTTCTGCCAGCTGTCATGGTGTTACAAAGCAAACTTCCCTTTTCCTAAAAACCACCCTGTTGCAATGGCATAATTAAATAGATCCTTTCACACACACCCCAAGTGCCCCAGTTTAGAAAATAAATGATTACTCAGTCTTATAATCACATTCTATAATCAGTTCCAGGTAACATTATCTTATTTTCATTTTGCTCCTCATAATACACTTCATAACTCTATCAAAACAGCTAACATTCTACTGGACTTTTCCCATACTGATATGAACAGTGTTTAAAAGCAGAAGAACAAAAGAGGACATAACAACAACAACGCACTATGAAGCATCCGTGGCACAGCAGCGCAAGTTCAATCCCCAGCCAGGGAGGGGACCCACCTGGCGTAGAGACCTCTCCTGCCTAGCCCACCGCTCATAGTGCATTTTGTTTGATCTGCCTGTTCTGCTCCCCACTGTCTCTGGTGAATCCTCTTACCTCTTGTGCCTCTGACCTGTACCCTAGCTCTTGTATGCATAAACGAAATAAATCTGGGGGGAAAAAAGAAGGGGGGGAATACCATTAAACCCAACTATCACATTCCTGGACATCTACCCAAAGAAACCACTATGCAAAAACAATGTATGTTCTACAGTGTTTATTGTAGCACTATTTACCTACAAAGCTAGGGTGTGGAAACAACCTGAAAGTCCACCAACAGACCACTAGATCAAAAAGATATGGTATAGCCACACTAAGGAATACTATTCACCACTGGGGAAAAGAGTCATTACAGCAAAATGGATGGAGTCTGAGGCAATTGTGAGTAGTAAAGCAAGTCAGAATGACAAAAAAATGCTGGATATTGACATAATGAACAATTTGACAAAATAAAATACAAAAATATTTTAGTAAATGACATAATAAGTACAGGAGAGACTCTGAGGTTACAAGGGAAAGGAGAAAGAAAAAGGGACAAGGGTAAGAAGAGGGCTCGGGAAAAAAATAGAAAATAAAAAATGTAAATGTCCTTGCTAAGTCCACTAAAGGAGCGAGCCTCAAGCCATAATACCCAGTTGTAATGAACATATCTAAAGGCCACATCATGGTTTCTAAATACCACTCTCCACTAAAAGCAACCAAGACCCTTTAAAGAAATGACTGTTCTATATGGCTGGGGAAAGGAAAGTGCAACATGCATCTAGAAATTGTTCCAGATATTTAAGATGTCTCAAAGAACGATGAAGATATGACAAAGGGAAAAGTCAGCTTCAAGTCCACTGGTCAAGTCAGGGACAATCAAATTTAGTAACAATGGTAAAGGATTACAATCTATTGAGCAAAATGGAAGTCCATACTGATATAAATACATGCATAACTATAAGGGAGGAAAACTTCTTTGTTACAGTAAAATGGTAACTTACACATTTAGAAGAAATGACAATCCTAAATCTAGCTATTAAAATTTGATAAGGAGCAGTGTATATACTTAGTCTTAAAACTATCTCCCCCAAAATTAATTACAAAGTGGAACAGTAATTTGGAGAAACTTGGTGGAAAACTATAACCAAATTATCAAAGCCAACATGACCAATTTTAGAACAAATGATTATCATTACAACTCCTGAATAGGACAATCATTTTTGTAGTATTCCTGCTATAAATAAACAAACAAACAAACAAACCTGAATCTAATCATGAAGAAATACTAGCCAAAACAAAAGCTGAGGCGCAGTATACAAAACAACTGGCTTGATCAGGTTTATTAAAATACCAAATTTATTATCAAAATATCAAGTTTATTAAAATCAAAGGCAGACTAAGAAAGAGCTATTAAAAAGACAATAATGTCAAGTAGACTGCATGATAATCTTTATTTTGATAAAGAATATCATGGGATAGCTGACTAAATTTAAAGATGAACTATAGACAGTAGAATTGGTTCATTATACTGTTTAGAAAAAGAAAATATCCTTTTTCTTAGAAAACACATGCTGAAAAATTCAAAATAAAGGGGTACAATTCTCCAACTTATCCTCAAATGGTTCAAATAAAATCATGCAGTGGGTATGTATACACACAAATACAGTGCACATTTGTCAAACAAACAGCAAATGTAACTAGGAAAATTTAATGGATAAATGGAAGTTCCTTATACTATTCTTACAAATTTTCTGTAAATCCAAAATTATACCCAAAAAGTCACAGTAGCAGCCAGTGGGAGGTTCTCACTAGCAAAATGTAGAACAGGCTGAGCATCAAACAGATTACAGTAATTACACAACCAACTACAAATGACTGGAAAACACTAAATAAAAATCTACTGTGGAACTCAAGAGTAAAAGACTGATAAAGGAGAAAAAATTCATTTACAACACTAACAGGTAAGTGTCATACTAATTCCTCACTCTAAAAACAAATCACTGAAGTTAAGCATTTACTTTTCTTAAGAACTATACTTCAACTCCAGTTACTGTGAGAAATTTTGAGAAATTTTTTTATAGAATTTACAGAAAAATTCTTTGTAACAAATGTGGGAGGAAAAAAAAGGATTAGAAAAACACCATTTTGCAAAACCCAAAGAAAGAACTGAAACTAATCATCAGTGGGCACAGGGGAGAAGAGGTTATTAACAAAGTGCCAAGTACTTCAGATTACTTTGTAATAAAAAAGTGAAGTATTTCAGTTATAATCAAGTGATCTGGTAATTTCCACCTTCATAGAAGTATAAAAAGCAGCATCACACTCCTAGTGATAAAAGGGCCACTATGTCCCACATGACAAGCTGCAATATGAAGTACACAGCAGCACAGAGTGTTTCATCTCAGCCTAAGTGTTAAGAGTTAATATCTATGGGAAACACAAGGGCAGAGGAGTAAATTGAAAGATACCAGAAATGTGTCAACAAATCCAGAAAGGTCATTCTATTAGACCACTTGTCTTGTCTGTTTAAAAAGTTAGTATTTTAGAGAATAAAAAAGAATTTGGGGAACTGTCCCTGTTTAAAGACTACAGAGACCTAACGCCAAAAGTAAAGCATGAACCTTGACTAGACAGTTGTTCAGAAACAACAAAAGACCACAGAGGACATTTTTTAAACAACTGGGGCGACTGAAACATGGTCTGTATTTTAGACATTATTGAAAGATGGCCACTCCTTCCCTTGGGCGAAAAAATGGAGTTGCTGTGTAGAAGCATGCCTTTATTTTCCAGGTAATCCATTTATATGATCACTTCTAAGAATTCAACTCCTTCAACAAATGTCTACAACTTTTAATCTAAACAGAAACGTAGAACCTAAAGGAAGAGGCAAGTAAAATGCAAAAGCACACAGAAGCAGCTCTGCATGACCAGTGGGGTAAGTGCTGTCATGTGCCGGGGTCTGCAGTTACTGTCACTGACATCCAGTGACGACGTCACTGTGCTGCTCAGACCTCCCCCATGCTTCTCCCGTCCCCATTCCACTCACCTGACACTGCCCTAACATCTGAGGATTTTCACCTGCAGCAAGAACTTACAGACAAATCAAGAGAAGTATTATGTTATGAAAACTTATTTTGCTGATACAGGGAAGTCATAACTGTCATTACTGTACACTGCCAACTGTAAGATTAACAGGACATCTAGAAGACATCTAAAGACTTGAAGAATTTTACTACAAAGGAAACTTTACTCAACTGGTCATTTGACATACACTATCTTATTACACTTTCCAATAACCCTTAAAATTAGTATTTTTGGACAAGCAGTTGATCAAGATGGTTATAAATAGAGTCAGGACCCTGACTTCAGAGATTCTAATCCCCACTCTAGTGACCGAATTACTATTATGACATTGGGAAAATTCCTCAAGCTAGTTGTTGCTCAGTTTTCATCCATAAAAAATAACAGTCCCAACCTCAAAGAGCTGCTGTGGGAATTGTATGAGCTGGTAGGTATGTAACAGGGTGGTCCCCCAGTTCTGCCCTGAGTGGGTGGAACTGAGCAGGGATAGGAAGATGCTGGAGAAAAAAAGATAAGAGGACAGAAGGAAGGGAGGAAGAAGGAAGCAGGATGGAGAGCAGCAAGGAGGCGTGGAGGAGGCACATAGAGCAGAGGGACATGTAAAAAAACCTGCACCTACTTTTTAATCTTAAACTAGTTAAAACAAAAATAAGAGACCCGTGGGGGAGGTTAACAATAGCAGCTTTCATCTTAATTTTAATTTTACTCTTTTCCTCCCAAATTTATCTAACTCTTTCTAACCCTTTTCTGTAAGTCTCTACTAAAAGATCCTTTAAACTTGTAGCAAGCTTTTAAACCTTACTTTAAACCAATCCTATTTAGCTAAACTTTTACCCTCAAAAAAATAACTTTAAATGCTTAACTTAATAACTATATTCTTTATCCTTTCTATATTATACCCTAATTATATTAAAATTCCTTTCCATTAAAAATCTTATATATTTACCTTAATACAGCAAATAACAAAACCCAGAGAGGGCAGGTCTGGGAGTTCTGGGGTACCCCTCTCCCTACACTGTAACAGGTTAAAGGGATAGGTAATATACCTATTACATTATTCAGTTAGAATAATGTCAAGCACATGGTGAGGGCTACTTTATAGTTATACATATTATTTTGGTCCATTTTGTATATAAGATTAGCTCAAGAGGTTAAAGTAATTTGTCCATAGACATAACAATAAATGACAAGGGAAATTTGAAGACAGGCCAAATGCATGAAGACATGTCAAATGCAGATCTTCCACTCTTCCTTACATTTATCTCCCTTCCTCCCCATGTGAGGTTTTCCTCAATTACAAAACTGTACACTATTTTCCCAGAGAGTTTCCTCCTCATAGAAAAATAGGTGGCAAAAGACTTAAAAATTCTGAGGCTCACTTTTTGTGTGTGGCAATGGTAGCCCTTATGAATGAGCTATCTTTCCATAAATCCATGTTGCTGAAACATAGAACAGAGGTAAAACACACCTTGTTCATTTGGCTAAGGAATTTAGTTTATACATTGTTTCTATAGGGAAATGAATAATAAATCCAATCAACTGACTTTTAAAAGAATCTTTGGAAATCAACTTGTTAGTGGAAGACTTCCTGTATAACCATTTTCTGCCAGTGCTTGTTATTTCAGTTTGGTAGCTTTTCAGAAGGAAGAACAAATTAATTGTGATGCATACTAGCTCCCAGGTTAACTTCAATCTAAATTACTATGTCTAAGGGGTTCATTTAGAATTCGATCATCACTGTGAAATATTATGACCTCAAATTTAGTTCCCCTATAGCACTTGTCAGTATACAAGACTAGTCCTAAAGTTCCTTTTAACTCTAAAAATCTGTAATTCTGTAATATAATTCTGACATTAATTCTATTGTCAGTAAAATGAGAAACAACAAGAAGCCATGTGTCACTTAAAAACAGGGATGTACTCTGAGAAATATCTCATTAGGCGATTTGGTCAAAAGAATTTTTTAATTTACAGCCTGCAAAACTGCCTCCAAGCAAGCCCGTTACCCTGTCTTAAAATATAAGCCTGACATTGCTTTGGCATCCTTATGGGTGAAGTCTTTTCAGGCATTCATTTCCAAAATAGAGAGGTTTCATTCATAGTAAAGATTTATTCTGGCAAGTAATTTTCCTCCACAATCAGCTTTAAGAGTTTCCAAAACTTTTCAGCTGCCTTTATCTCAGCATTAGCAGTCTCAACATTCATTTTTCCATTCATAACTAAGAAACCCATCCTTGAATTGTTTAAACTGCCCAGAGCTAGCAGCAAATTCAACATCATAGGCAGATTCAGTCTTTAAGTATTTCAAACAAATTTCTTGCTTTGAGTCACTTCTGCTTGGTTGTCAATCTAGGTGGTCAGAAGTTTCTCCATGTAACATAAGTACTTCTCCAATTTTTTTAGTCTGTAAAAGAGATTTGCTTTAGTAGAAACTTTGCTACAGTATGCTCTCTAATGATGTTGGGCAGCAGTGAAGAGTCAGCAATTTTTTACTTAGTATTTTCAATTTATCATGGGTTTGTTGCAACCCCATCATAAGATGAGTTAGAATGAACCCACTTTTCTGATATTGTTCTTTAACTGAGATGAGTAAATCTCATCTTCCCGTAAGACCATTATCTTCCTCAAGTAACCACTCATACCAAACAGTTCACCTAGCACAATATTAAACATATAAATTATGGGGGGTTGTTTTTTATTTATTTATTTTTTCTAAAGGATTCACCACAGAGTGGGGAACAGAACAGGTAGATTGACTGAAGTACACTGCTGAGGGGAGCAGTGGGCGAGACAGGAGAGATCTGCTGTGCCATGTGGTCATCTCCCTGGCTGGGGACTGAACTTGCACTGCAGTGTCTACGGATGCTTCATAATGCAGTGCTTAAACGCTTACGCCACCAGGGAGGTCCCTAAATTACTGTTTTAATCTCTATTTTAACATGCCTCTTCTAATTTCTCATGTTCTCTTGATTTTCTTTTAGACTCCATAAGCAAAATGAGAAAAATAAAGTTCAGGTTTTCTGTTTCAACCTGTTTCTTTGAAATTTATAAATTACCAAACTTAACGCGGTAATCCTTAAGATCTTCTAATATTATCTTCAAGCATTAAAAAGGTATCTCATATCCATATCTTTCCACTGTGCTTAAGAAAAAATATGAGGTATCCTTTCCTTCCTGAAAAAGCAGTCTGTTCTAAGCTTATTTGTAAATCAAACCATTACATGCATGATTATAAATATAAAGGCTTGCTCAAATATTAAAGTCCTAAATGCTATTTTTACATGTTTTCTGTTAAGCAAGACCATATAGTATATATAGGTTTTACACACTTTACCCATTTTCAGGACCTCTCATACTTCAAAGCCTCTGTTTATTTACTAACTTACCGAAAGTCATGAAAGTACTGGTAGCTAGTTCTCCTTAACACTCAGTGCATCTGGGCCTCCCTGGTGGCGCAGTGGGTTAAGCAACGCACTATGAAGCAAATCGCAGCCACTGCAGCACGAGTTCAATCCCTGCTGCCGGCCAGGCGG
>JAGFMF010011839.1:1392763-1422303 GCA_019455555.1 Galemys pyrenaicus | reverse complement strand
CGCTTTCTGTGGTGAATCCTCTCACCCCCCCACACCTCCGGTCTGTACCCCAGTGCTTGTATGCATAAATAAATAAATCTTTAAAAAAAAAAAAAACACTCAGTGCATCTTTATTTCCTCTTGCTGAGCCTGGTAGTATGCTAACAGCACAGGGAAGCAGAAGGTCGGTGTCAGGTGTAGTGTGAAAAATGCTGACCAGCGATTGCCGGCTTTGTAAGATGGAAGAGGGGCCATGGAAAGAAAAAGAGAAGAAAACAAACTTACCACTCACACACACACACACAAATGTAACTTGACTGACATCTTTAGTTTAGCCAGAATGATACATTTCAAACTTTGGACCTCCAGAATTACAAATTTATGTTGTCACTAAATTTGTGGTACTGTTACAACAGCAATATAAAACTAATACACAAAAATTTCTGGTTCATTTTAAAGATTACAAACAGAAATAAATGTATACTAATTCCCAAATTCAAAAACAGTGATTGTATATGGTCAGTTTATCTAGTTTTCTAAATCATATAAATTGAAGTTGCTTTAACATGAACAAAAATGACTATGAAATGGAACTTATTTTTTGAAAAAGGGAAATACACAGTCAAACCTAATTAATTATAGTTTAGATTCATGAATGTTCATTAGAATCCTATGCACTTATTCATTTGTAGTGTCACAAAACTATGTTTAGGTAGAAAAAAGTTAAAACTTTATTGTAAAGCTTAGTGTGACTAAATTTATCACTTTGGGAATACAATCAGAAAAACATTCTGCATAGGTCAAAGTTTACACCTACATAACCTTAAATACAACATAAAGAATAAATCTACATTCTCTCTGCTTTTCACACATTTCTTTTTATAATGTATATAAGCAGGTAAAACTCTATTCTGAACCCCCAATTAAATGATGGCTCTAGGCAAAGATAATCAATACTTGCTTAAAGAAAAAGTGATGTGAAAAGCTACTGCAAAGCTGCACAATAGAAGAGTCTGCTAACATTTAACTGACATTAAAACTTACTATCACATAGACATGTGCCTCCTAACATGACATTATAGGAATACACATCAAGAATACTTTTTAGGATGATTTTCTGCACCAGTACCCACCTATTTACTCATCCCACTGCTACAAAAAGGGGGATCTACCACAACAGCAAGTCTCTAGATCTACAACAAAGTGGGCGGACAAACAATGCTGAACGCCACTAAGAGACTGCAAATAGCAAATGCAGAAAATGAGAAAAACAATGGAACGAGCTGGTTTCTTCAACAGATAGCTGTAAATTAATAAGAGGGTTAGAAGACCCATACTTAAGAGATAAGAAAACCCCATGCAATGTATGGAGCCCAGCCATATAAAACCCCTTGAGACCACCAGTCAAATTCAACAATGATTCATTGAGGTGTTAAGAAAATGGGGAAGGGGAGGCAGGACTGTGAAAGTAAATGATACTGTGGTCTTCTGGGGAGAGGGAAGCAGGCATTAACACATTACTAGCAGTGGCAAAAGCACTAGGCAGAATTTAGAGATCTTATTAAAGAACAATCCACCTCCTGAAATTTTTAGATTCCGCCATCTCCACACTGAAGGGAATCTCAGATGTTGAAAACCGTAACTTCAGGCATGCCATGAAACTGACTTCCTGAGTACAGGACTTCTGAGAACTAGGGACTAAGAGGCCAAGTTTGATTTAAAACTGAACAGGTATACTCAGACTCTCTTACTTCTCTGGCTCTGACTTGGCACCCAGGGAATTGGAGGAGACTAGAAGGAGACATATGGACAATTAGACATGTAGAAACACTTGGAAAAGAGACATGTGGGTCACAGGGAGGCTGTTCCTGTCTTTAGCAGAGATGACAGCAGCCCAAATCTTGATCTCATGTTGGATTATGTGAAACAGTTTGAATTTTGAGTCTCTCCTGTTCCAGCTCTCCAGAACCTGTCTAACCCCTTTCTTGTAGTTCCCTGACAAAAGGCACATTAGATTTGTGGCAAGCCTTTAGGTCTCATCACCCCAAGTCTGTTTAGCAGCATATTTGCTTGTGAAGAGTTAAGTAATTTGGGGAGTTTTGTTGGGAAACTATTACTTGAAATTTTCTCTCTCCCCCTCCTCATTCTGTTAGGGGAAAGATTACACAGATGGGTGTGTGGACTCCAACCCCCACTCCAGACCATCTATATTCCAGAACCACAAATCCGGTAAGATGATTATCGAATAGTGGATCACTGGGACCTGAAGGTGGAGTTAAGCAGTCAGGCTGGCTATAAAACCAGAGGTGAGCCTTGGGCTCGCTCTCTTACTGAGGAGCCATTCCCCTTCCTTTGGGAGCAATCTCTCTTCCTTTGGAGCCATCACACTTGACTAGGAGCCAGCTCTCAACGCGCCATTGCCTAGATCTGGTAGGGTATTTGTGGATTTGTATCCCTCTCTTTTTCCCTTGGTATTATTACTATTTTATTCCCTTTCTTTCATAAAATAAAACCTGTTAATAAATTTTGTCACATGTACCTGGAGTTGGGACTTTTTAAAAGTCTTCTGCACGCGCGGGTGGAGGACCCAGTGAGGGGAACCCATTTTATATTAGGGTTCCCCTATAACACTTCCACATCAATTCTATTCAAAATACTTCACATTAATAATCTATTTCCTTTGCCTTTGTAGATCACCAGACTCCTTTTATAATCTCTACCCCTTAGCAGTTTGGGGCCCCCGGATCCCCCTTAGTCACACATTAACAATCTCAGGCAGAATCCCAATCTCAAATCACTGTTGTCTAAAGTGACCTATTTGTTTTTATCTGTGAAAAAGAATACTACTATTGGCCTATTTATTAGATCTTACAGTTACTGCTCAGAAAAAAAGGAATAATGAACCAATGGAAGACTCTGGGAATGGCACAGATGGGAGTTTTCTGCTATTTGAGGACATACTTACTGAAACATTAAAACTACTTAAACATAATTTTAATCACTAAATTTTTATTTACTTGTTTCCATTCACATTCTCACCTCCTCACGAAACCCTTTTTCTTCTAATTTCTTTCAAATATGGCCAAGCTCCTGTCTCTGCCATTCCCAAAGTCTTTATTCCAATGGTCCAATCTTCATTCTGAAGGCCTATCATCATTCAAACATTTCAACACTTAACAGATCAAGTTTTGTGTCATTGTTTACATTGTTACCTAACTGGTCTTCCCAACCCGACTATGTACTTGAAGGACAAAGAATGAAACATGAACAAGTTTACATCTCTAGTGTCTAGTATATAACCCCACTTAATGTATGTTTATTGACACTGACTGTAAAAATGGACATAATTTCTCCATTGGTGTATAGGATTGTGTCCTCCCATAGAGATACTGGAAGTCTCCTAACTCCAGCATCTCAGAATGTGACCTTCTTTGGAAATAAGGTCTTTAAAAAGATAATCCTATTAAAATAAAGTCCATTGCCGATATCCTTATAAAAAAAGAGGAACTGGACTCAGACACAGAAGGAAGACGTGTGAAGAGAAACAAAGGAGAGAAGAAAGCAGAGCTTAGAGTGAAAGATCTCCCTAACAAAGTCTGCCAACACCACCAGAAGCTAGGAAAAAGGCAGAGAACAGATCTCCTCAGCCCTCTGAAGAAACCAGTTCCACCCACTCCTTGATTTTGAACTTCTAGCCTCTAGGACTGTGTTACAATAAATTTCTGTTATTTTAAACCACAGACTTTTGTCTCAGCAGCACTAGGAAAGTAAACAATATTTAAGAAAATGAGAGTGTGTGAACAGTATTACATAACCACCAAACCTTTCTAAAATGAGATATTGAAGATAATTAAAACAAACAGTTTTGAGCAAGAATAAAGTAATATGATGACCAAAAAGATAAATTATACACTTTACAGTAAAGAGTAAACTGCAAATAAAACTGCAGATTTTATTGGAGGCAGGGGAAATGGAACAAATAAACACACACAATAACTGTATGTCTGTATATGCAAAGACAATGTCTAGCCACACAAACACAATTTTATAGGCAATTAATTGTCAGAGAGGGTTGCCTATCTGCATGAAGTTCATTTTCTTTTACTTCACAAAATTTTATATTTTTTAAAATAATTTTATTTTTCTTTAAACTTTTTTAATGTAGAAATAAAAGCAGCTATTGCTTCTAAACATAGACTTGCAAAAATGACAGAAGGAAAATAAGATAGCATTACCAGCCACTCTACATCAATCAAGCACCTAATTCTGGAAATAACATGCAAAATTTCTATCAACAAATTTCATTTCTCTACTGGGTCACACCTATTCAGTCCAGCCTTCTCCCTGTTACAGTTCCAAGTAACATTTACAGAGCTTCTTATTAACTTTGGTGTCAACCAAAAATATGCCCAAATATCTTAGCTCTTTAATAATTCATTATCAATTTATCATTTATAAATTTACCTAGATCCTTGCACACCTTTATTTCTGAGATATAATTTGTTAAGTACCTAGCCACAGCACCACAAAGCAGTCACTCAACTAATGTTCGGTTTTTATGTACGCTCCTTGGTGAAAGCTGGAAATTATAGAAGCCATATTCAAATTCACAAATCTTCAGGGATGATCCAAGTCATCACTAACAGAAAAGAGCAAGAACATAATAGTCAGACTATGAGCATTAAAATGGTTTAACTACAAAGCCAGAATTGAAAAGGCAAGGTAGAAGAGAATTTTGCAAAGGAACTGATGACCTGACATCTGGAATGAAAAAAAAACAAAAGCGAAGAGATACTATAAGGACGCAAGAAAGTAAAATTCTTTCAACAGCTGGGCCACAGAGTGCTTAGAAAAACAGGAATCTTAGGAAAAGATAACCAAGCAGTCTTTAAAGAACAAAAAATAAAAACACAAAACTACAAACACAAAGAACAAGAAAGGTGACAGATTTCACTTATATCTTTTAAATGAGAAGGGAAGGCTGTCCTGTCTTCAAAGAAGACAACAATAATGCAAAATAAGCAAGCCTGGTTGCCAGCAAAGGCTTCATTTTCATAAAAAACAAAACAGTGTAAGTTGAAAGTTGCTTCCTTTTCAGCCTTCTTTCTAGTTGCAAAGTCAAGGCATCTGTTTTAATCAGGCATTAAAACTCAGAAAGTCTATGAGCTGGATTTCCTAAGAAAGAGATAAACCTCCTCAAATTTAACAACAAAAAGGCAGTAAAAACAAAATGAAACTAGGGCTTCCCCGGTGGCCCAGACACTGCAGCAGAGTTTGATCTCTGGCCAGGCAGCTAACCCACAGGGTGCAGCAAACCTCTCCTGTCTCATCCACTGTTCGCCTCAGCAGTATATTTCAGTAGATCTGCCTGTTCTGCTCCTCACTCTGTCTCTGGTAAATCCTCTCACCCCTCACACCTCTGGTCTACACCCCAGTTCTTGTAAGCATAAATAAACAAAACTTTTTTTAAAAATGAAACTAATCAAACTAAATAGCAAAAAAAAAGAAACGCAAACTTTATAATGACAAAAAAACAATAAATTTGCCTAGCAGAATGAAGCACAGTATTTCTGGTTTTGTTTTTGATTCATATACAGTTTTCAGGCTTTGACATTTCAAAAATGTTCCAACTTCTGTTCACTCTATCATCAATCTGGGGAAGTCAAATACTCTTAAGTCCATGAAATAATGAATAGTCAAAATACTTAATTTATATTCCTCACCTGTTCCTAAATGAACAGAAGTTTCTTCATTCAGGCCACTAATTAGGTCTGAAATCTTACAAACCTATTTTGTAGAAATAAGGACCTTCCTCAAGACATCTTCCCATAAACTTGAAAGTATCAATCACCACCTCTATCCGCACTCTGCCCCACCATCCCCAACAAAGTACCACCTTAATCATAAGTATAATCATAAAGCAAATTAAACACCACAAATCTGGCATCAAATTAAAAAATTTTAAAAACTTGAAAAATATTCTCAAAAAAAGATAACTTCTTCAAAGTTACAACAGCTAGTTTTTCAGGCTGAGATGACATATATGAAACAGAATAAATACTTTTTTACCCACAGGTTGTATTATAAGTATATTTTTCATTCCAAAGAACAGAAGGCTTTTATTTTATTCTCTCCTAGTTGAAAAAACTTGCTTAACTAGTTACTTAACTGGAGTCCAGCTGGGCTCTATGAACCTAATTGGAAAGAATTACAAAAGTTCTCTTTTCAGATTCCTGAAAAACCCTGGTAGACCAATACTGTAAAAAATTCAGAGTTTACTCACTATAATTTTAGACCTTAAAAGGTCACCAAAAAGGAATTACAGGAAGTTAACACAATTTACCCCACTATAATTTTAGACCTTAAAAAAAAGTTACTAGAAGGAAATTACAGGAAGTTTGCTGACAACAGAACTTAACTGCTTCCTCACAGCCCAATTTGGCCAAGAATTTAATGTCAATATGAGAACCAAGCCCACTGATATACCTATCACAAAAATAAATCTATGAACCATAAATTTCTCACGTCACAAAGACTTTTTTAAAAAAGTAATTGAAAGTTTGCTTCATAGAATACATGAGTATCCTAAAACCAGAATCATTAAAATGCTCATTTTCAAACTTGAAATTACACGTTGTCAAAGGTTGGTTGAAAGCCCTGTTATATCCCATGACACTGAATGTGTCTCTTATCTCTCTTTTTACTAAGACAAGAAATCCTATCACTGATGACACAAATGATTTTAATTTATATTTAAAGCACAAAAGACTTTCACACATCTCATTTCACAAATATCCTCTTCTCATCTGAGCTAATGAAAAATTATGTACCATTTCATAGCTGAAATCATGTAGTGGTCTGTCTATCCAACACATAAAATAATGGTACATGAAACAGAACTCAAATACACGCGAAAGATTAAAAGCTAGAAATTCTTGTTTAGAAAGGAAAAAACCAATTTTGTCTCGACCATGAAAACGCTAACACATCTGCTTACAGACAGCATCACAGGTTTGGAAGTCAAGCAATGTGGACCTCACCCCAGCTTGCTTCTCCAATCTGAGACAGCGCAATGCCTGACCACTCGAGCTCTAAGTGGCTCTTCAAGATGACAGGTATGTGAGGGTACCAGACTAGCAAAAGAGAGATTGTGAAATCTCTCAAAAAGTAATCTATAGACTGTTATTTTTCTTAGGTGTTATTACAGTGTAGTTACTGTTGAATACATTGTCCTTTGGCTTGAAGCACAAGTTCTTGTTAAGCGAGTTTTATCTGAGAGTTCTTTCACTATAATACAGATAAATGTGACCTATTTAAATTTATTGTAATTAATGAAATAGTTTCTTTCACTTTCTTTGGGTTTTCTGTTTCTTCTTTTTTTACATGTTGTTTTTCTCTTTTTTTCCCAGCCCTTAGAGTTTTGAGTTACATAATTTAAATTTCTCTTGATTTGGAAATTTCATTTCTTGCGTGGATGTGTATTTATCCTTGTTTTAATATGCATATGTAACTTTATATTTTCTATTATCAGGGTTTCGTAAAACTTTTAGTAGGTTTTAACTACTCACTAACAGTCCACCCACTACAATTTTATTATTACCATTGTTAAAAAAAACTTTATCAATTTAATTAGGTTTACCAAATTTTTATCAATTCCATTGTTTCTTTATCCCCACAACCTTATCTGAACTTACATTTTCTCAAATGAAATACATATTTTAATAAGTCTCTTGGTACTTGATCTACTTGGCCCATTCTTCTTCAGCCTTTTTCCAAGACTCCTTCCATGTCAAACCACAGAATCTGAAATTAGCACATTATCCCATGACTATGCCTCTGCTCACATCTGAAATCTCATCTCTTCCTGTCTACACTATACATGACCTGATTCAGAAGGTTCAAATCTCTTCTATAAGGCCTTTCCCTGTCCTCTTTTCCAAAGAGAAACAACCACTTTCTTTCACCTATATTCACCAATACTTACATTAACAGGAAAACCATCTCATAGCTCTCATTGTTTTGTCTATCCTTCCTTAATTTTTTTCATCAAGTACACACAGAAAACAGCATCTGCAGAGCAGACAACAATATATAAGTAAAACAGTTCTCACTTGGATGTGACTGGCCAAGGGTCTCTGGTCAATCCAGACACCTCCAGTCTGCCCAGTGGGCAAGAGGGTTACTTTTTCAACACAACTCTTGATACAGTCCAGAAACGCTAAATGTCTGTAAGACCAGAGCTTATGACAGTTATGTTTGAATTCTCAAATGCCACATACGTTCTCCATTAAAGTACTTCCTAAAGTACTGGAAAAAAGGCACTTTTTTATGCCCCCTCTCCCCAGTCAAAAGTATACTATAGCTTAAAAAAAAAAATTCTCCACATCCTCCCATGAAAAACCCTCCCTCCCCACTATCAGGTAGAACGCTAATTACTAAGTCACTAAAATATAATTAAAGGCAGCAATACTCTTTAACTCCACTAAAAGATACTATGATTTAAACCACTATTCACAAGT
This sequence comes from Galemys pyrenaicus, assembly GCA_019455555.1. NCBI lineage: Eukaryota > Metazoa > Chordata > Mammalia > Eulipotyphla > Talpidae > Galemys > Galemys pyrenaicus. The sequence continues at coordinate 1,413,805 of JAGFMF010011839.1, read as the reverse complement.
AGGAAATGATGGCTCCTGCACCTAGAGTAAGAACATCTGTCAGTTATCACTGAAATAAACATGCACTTTTAGTTTTAAATTGGAAATAAAATTTTATTAACATACAGCTTGTTTAGACATAGATTACTATAAATGCATAACACTAGGCAAGCTTATACATCCCTCTGGAGACACTACACAATGTTTAGGAAACGCTTTCTTGTACCCAGAAAAGCAAGAGAAAGGTGTTAAATCAATGAGCATAGAGGATTATGAAAAGCACCTCACACAATCATATTCTGTATTAAATATCTTGTACTTTGGGGCCTCCCTCATGGTGCAATGGGTTAAGCAATGCACTATGAAGCAAACCGCACCCACTACAACATGAGTTCAATCCCTGCTGCCAGCCTGGGAGGGGACCCACATGGCGCAGCAGACCTCTCCTGCCTCGCCCACTGCTCCCCTCAGCAGTGTGTTTCAATCAGTCTGTCTGTTCTTCTCTGCTCCCCACTCTGTCTCTGGTGAATCCTCTCACCCCCCACACCTCTGGCCTATACCCCAGTTCTTGTATGTATAAATAAATAAATCTTTTAAATATAAATATCTTGTACTTTGCACTCACAAAGTTTTCCCCAACTGACTACTTTCATGAAAACAAACCTTGCTAGGTTTCTTCCAAAACAAATTATGTATAGAATCTCATTTCATATTAATACAAATTCTGTACATAAAGTTTTAAGTGATCAAATCTTAGATATAGGTACTTTCAACAATACTGGATGTTTGAGTTCTCAATCCACTTTTTCTTTCAACCCATTAAAGCACTTTGGAGATATTTAAATAATCTTCTTCCAGTCCTGAGCTAGGATGAGAATAGGTTTTAGACAAGAAAGCTAAACACAGACTAAGTACCTGCATTGTTGGCCAATAAAACATGTTATTCTAGTAAAGGACACAGATATAAAGGAATTAAGTGCCAAACAGCTCCAGCAAGCAGTAAGAGAATTTGAAAGGAAAGAAATAAGGTCTGCAGTTGACTTTAATACACATACATTGTTCTAACAATGGTCAAAAGTTAGTGTGTGCTTTTTTAAATAAGCACAAAAATTAAATTTTTCTCCTAAAAGTAATATTCCTAATTTAAACTTCTAAAACTTGTTAGAGAATGTCTAAACTGGTTCATTTTTACTTCCACACAACAGGAATAAAACCTCTTTCTACAAAGTATTCAAAATAGACAAAAAAATCTACATTCTTAAGTGGTAATATTTTAATCTAATTCACTTACTACAAAATAAATTTGTGCTTTCTCATAGGTGTATACCTAAGTAACATCTCTTATGATAAAAATGAACTAAGTGCATTTCAGAAAATATGTTCTCATTTTCATTCCTAGTATTTCTTACACTAACATTAATAGCAAGTTCCACTTACCTCACACCAAGGAGACCAATCACTTTAGAAAAACCACCACCACAGGGTGTTACCCAGGTACTATTCTACAACCCTGTGAATTACAACAGATAACTACTTACTGGATATTACTTTATCCCCATTTTATGATAAACTGTGCATGGCACAGTGAAGTCACTTGTCTAAGATTATACTCACAGCTAGGGGAATAAATGTGAAAACTCAACTTTTTTTTTTAAGTAGTATTGAGAAAGAAAACCTGTCAAAGTGAGTAACAGCTATGTGGGTTGGCCAGTGGTGAATCACCTGATGACATCATTAACCTCCACTAAACGCTTTTAAAGGAAGAAAAACTGACTTTATACTGCAATTTCCCATAAATTTTACAACATTAAAAAAAGAATGTGAGAAACTAGGTAATTTATCACTATGTACAATTCTACAGCCTTTATATTATCTAAAAGACAACCAGAGTTCTCAAAATGATGATGTCAATAGTCATAAACTCTCAAAGGATCTGAATATTATGTTTTGGGTAAAAACACAAACAAAACAAGGATATTTATTAAAAACTGTCTAGTCTAATCCCTTTACAAATGAGACAAATTAACCCAAAAACATTTAAAAGATCTTTGATACATGCAGATCTAAATGTCAAAAACTGGACTAGATTTCACCTTCTGGTCCAACTGCTCTTTTTAATGTATCTTCCTATAAGATACATTAAAAAATTAGGTTTCTAGAATTGAACCTCTGAAGGAGAAATCAAAACAAAATTAGATTATTTAAATCTGAAGGATGAAGAGCTCTGTAAAGGAATTAATGCCAAGTAAACAAATCCACAAAAAATCTTTTCTGAGATGGCAAAAGTTTCAGGAGAGGAGAATTAATATTACATTAAAAACAAAAATAAATTTATAAGTGACAAAATGGAGGTGAACCCAATGTAGGAGCTCGGTCAAAAGCCTATAATCAATAAGACATGTTGTAATAATAAAGTCTGGCTGAAACTAGCCACATGGGTCATGGCAGTGTAGATTACTAACCCACTGTTGAGGTCAATTACAAAAGATTAATAAGAAATGAAAAGAGAAAAGCACCAGAAGGTAAGGAAAGCCAAATGATATAAAATAAGACTAATATTTATATGCAATTCACATAACCAATTATGGTATCTGAAAATATATAAGCATACTAAAGTTTCAAGTCCCAATGGTCTTACCTTTATTTATGATAACTAATAAGCCCCCGATATCTTATAAAACTTCCTTTTGACTAAATATATAGCTTTATCCTGTAATAATCATTAAAGAACCTGTCAGCAATAGCCTAGTGCCTCCTTATTAGCTTTCGAACTCTTACAGAGCATTTTCCAAGTTTTTGGAAATGAGACTATATCATTTTTAATGCCCGAGATACATTTTAGCCAAATTTTAACGATCAAAAGACATAAGTAAAACTTTCATAATCTTATTGAAAATGTTCTTTCTCCACTAAGCCTTCCTATGCTCAAACATTCCTTATCAGTGTCTAAACAAATGCTTAAATAATAAAACACTATTTTTGAAGTTTTATTTTCTCTTAAATTAATACAGTAAAAACTACATAGGTGAAACAAGGGTAACTGAATGTTCCCATCACAGAAGCACTATTTTATAAATAAAATTATCATTAAAAATGAGCACTTTATTAATAATTCTATTCACCCTATTTCTTGAGAGTAAGGAAATATAATTATATGATATTCTCACTACTTAGAAAGGAGACTACACCCTACTCCCATCAATAGGCATGGGTTTTGAGGCTTTTTCTCCCTTTCCTTTATTGGAGTGATGATAAATTGCACACATCTCACTCTTACTGAGTAACCCCAGTGAGATGCAAACAGTAAGAAAAGACAACCAGCTTCACCTCTGACCACTTCAATGATGTAGTTTGAAGTGTACCACATGCAGGGTGCTGCGCTGGTACAGGTTTTCTCCAAGTAAATCTTCTGACCCACATAGGCCAATGTGGCCATGGCCTCCCTGACACCAAGTTCTTATGAATCTTCCTCACTCCATGACTGGGTAACCAGGGCAATGCCACCGCACATAACCTACCCATCTACCTCCTACAGCAACTCTTTATCCAGTTCCACTCAACAATCCTTTCCCCATGACTCCTTCAACCCAAGAAAGATAATGATGACAAACATTTATGGATTCCCTTCTGGTGTGCTAACCAGTAAGAAGCACCCACCCACAGGGAAAAGCCAAGACCTATATTACCACCTTCTATTAAGAGGCCATCAAAAGCTGTTCCGCAACTTCCTTCAAAACAAAGGGCCCCCATGTATATTTGGCCATTTTTCCCCTCCATGTCACAATTATTGTGTTAAATATTAGTAACTACTCTGGCAGTCCCATAAGTCTAAAACATATTCTGTGAAACTGAAAATATTATTTCATGGACATATAAGAAGAGGAGACATTTCAATAGGTACCTTCGCAAATATATTCACTGCAATCTAACCAATATCACTCACTTGGGTCAGGCCATAACACTAACTTAAAAAAAAAAATTAATACTTTTCTTACATACACAGAACAGCAGTGATCTAGAAAAGACCTATCAGAAGAAATTTGTTTTTAAAACAAATGGCAATTAAGGCACTGTCAAGTTGCCTAAACTCCTTGTGTAGACAAATGAAAAATTTGTGTAAAATTTTTATGGAATAAAATTTCAATTCAAAAATGTTTCCTCAGAGCTGCTGCTACTCTGAGAAGTATCATTATATTTAAGTTCTGCCTTTCTTCTCTCGACTAATCCACACACACCCTTAATTTCATCCACACTTAACCCAACTTAACCCAGAAGTCAGTAGGAGAAATTAAGGACTCCAAAACTTTTTATTGTATGCAGAAGTTAGTGCTCCACCAAATTACAGAAATAAAATGATAATCTTTCCCCTTAAGGCTTTCACAATCTAATATGGTTAGAAAAAATTTTACAATCCAATATGGTGTTGAGATTATTAAAATGCTGTGAAATTATATGGGTAAGACAGAGTAAAGAGGGGACAAGTATAGAATTATTCAAGAAAATTACCTGATTGACAGGTATGAACTCCTGAGAAAAGTAGTGAAGAGGCAATTATCAAAGCCTTACAAAAAAGCATCTACAATGGCAATGAGATCTGTAAATGTTTGCTTTTCCTGACTGTCAATGTTGTAATTCTCAGAAGATGGGTTACAGTTTTCTTTAAGACTGCGGATTACACTGAGATATACAGCATTATTCTGGGAGAGCACCAAAATTTATTCAAGTATGACTATAAACATACCTAATTTTACTACTACTTTTGGACCTATTTCATTTGGCCAGGTACTGAACTTTCTGTATTTGCCAACAATAAACACATACTGCATGAAACTAAACTATCTGAAGGGAAGCCCTTGAAAGAACTTTGGAGTCTGGCATTGAGATCAGAATCCCACTAATTCAGTGTTTGACTTGGCAAATCTTTCTGTCTCTCATTTCCCTAATCTGATTATAGCATATATTACTTTTATTAACATGCTTATTTGAATAGTTTCCCTCAACTAGAATGTAAACACTTTGAAAGCAGGACTTGCCTTGATCACTACTGTATCCACAGCATTCAACACTGAATAGGTGCTAACTATATGATGTACTTGAGTGAATGATACTTAAGTGAATAAAACCTTAGACTTTGACAATGAACTGTGACCTGACAATCTATATAGCTCAGCAATCTGGTATGATCACCGCTTTCAAAGACTTAATTATCACATTCATTTGAAATTGAGTAAGGTAATAATTGCCATATCTAAAAATAATTAATCCAAATGATCCTTGGAAATAGTTTTAATATAGTCCCTTTAATGCCAATCCCTTCCTAAAACTGTAGATTGTGAGAAAGAATAAACACCCATTTGGGGTAATGGACTCTTCAGTAATTCACTATCAACAAGATCTTTTCAATATTGTAGACTTAATACCACCTGACTATTTTTTTATACTGTTCCTTAGGATGGATGTAGTATAGGGTCTGCTTCTAAAGCATCTTTCCAGTCTGATTCACCACTCCACGAAGGTAAAGAAAATTTACCACCCTTTGAATGAAGATTGTGAGTTCCCACAAGTGATGGGGTGCATTAAAAAGGTCAGTTAAGACTTTAACACAGAACAGAGGAAAGATTTCAGGAGTCTTTCATAACACAATCACTAGGCCTACGTTGGGAAGAATAACTTTTTTTCCAGCAAAGGCTTATAATTACAAATCCTAGATGTAAAGTCCTAAGCAGCAAGTGAAATAAATTTGCGCCGTCGTGTGGAAAACCATGATCCTTCCAGACAAGAAGGAAAACATCAGATTTAAACGCCCCGTGTTTTGCTTAATTCGGGATTTTTCAACAGGCATTAGCACTTTTCCCTTCAAGCCGACTTAAAAGTCGCAATAAAACTCACACAAAATAACCCTTGCTGTCACAGAAATACTTCAAGCACACACAGATGTGTCTGCTGTATTCAAGTAAACAAGTGACAGGAAAGCTTAAGCTGTTTTTCAAGATTATCGTAGCTTCCCAGAGACAAGACTGCCACCTGGACACATGGTTAAAAAAGGAAGAGCAGGAAGAGAAAATGGGGAAATTTTCGACAGCACTCGTTTAAAGTTTCCACTTTCATACACACCCCCTTCCCCTAAGCACCGGTCCGGAGACCGCCTGGCCGGAGGCGCAGGTAGGAAATCGGAAGTAGACTTCCGTCTTATACTAGACAGGAATGAGACCCTGCCTTCCAGCCGGGGGACCCCAACCCGCGCCGGGAGCACCTCCCCGCTCCGCGCACCGCCACACGGAAATGGAGAGCCGAGCAGTCCCGAGTCCTTCCACCTCCGACCCCAACCCGGGGCCGCGTTCCGGCCCGCGCGCCCCCAGCCCCGAGTGCGCCTCGCCGCTCCACCCCCCACGTCGTGGGAAGACTAGAGCGGTTCAGCCCGGGGGCACTGAACCCCGATGACCGCTTCCCGCCACGTCCAACACGGTCGCCCGCTGGCGAGTCACCCTCGCGCCGCCCCGGCTCTCCGGGCGCCTCCCCCTTCTCGCGGGCCGCTAATCCCTCACGCTGCCCGCCGGCCGCCGTCCAACCGCCCCGCCCGCTCCGCCGCCCCCCGCCCGGGATGCGGGCCCCGCGCTAGGCCCCGCGGGCGGCCTGGGTGAGGAGCGGGGACGAGCGTCGCGCCGCCCGTCTGCCCGAGGGGGGCCCCCAGCAGCCCCCGCCGCCTTCCCACCGCACCTACCATGGTACAGATGGAGGCGAATTTGGAGACTGTCATTAGGATTTCCATCCGCCCAGCGCCATCTTCCACCCAATCACAGCGGCGGCGGCGGCGGCGGCGGCGGCGGGCGGGGGAAGAGGGGAGCCCGGCCGCCCGCTCGCACCGCAGCCCGCGGGCGGGCCCCGAGCCGCCGCGGACTCACGCACCGAGCCTGCTCTGCTGCTGCTGCTGCCGTCGTCGCCGCCGGCGCTCCCGCACTCACCCGCCTAGGGTCCCAACCCCGCCTGCCGGCCGCCCGCCCGCCCCCGGCTCCTCCCCAGCGAAGGGCGCAGCCGCTGCCTCGGGGCCCGCGCCTGCCCGCGAAGCCGCCCGCCGCACACCCCGCCCTGCGCGCAGGGGAGCGGGCTCCGCCGAGGCCCTAATGCCCGGCCTGCCCGGCAGCTGCGCGGCCCTGAGGCGCGCCCCGCCCACCCGCTGCGCGCCCGGACCGCCCCGCCCACTACGCGCAAGCCTCGGAGCCCCAGAAGCGCGCGAGCAGGGAACTCCGGCACCGGCCCAACCCCACGCTCGGCCGGGGGCGGGACAAGGGCGGGGACTGGGGCGGGCCCCGCCTCCCGCCAGCGTCTCTCGCGGTCCTAGCGCCCTCTCTGTTGCAGACCTGGCTTGAAGTGGGGTGCCTAGGGGGACGCTGGATGCTCCCAGGCCTGCTGGGCGACCTGGCTAAATCCTGGAAGGGTCTCACCCATAGCCTGTACCAGGGGTCAGGAGACAGCTAATCCCCACGTGCCCAGGCTTGAAAACGAGGGGACGACCTGGATAATTCGGGTGGGATGGAAGGCAATCTGCTTCTGTATAGTTAAAATAACCTCAGTAACCCAGCGTCACCAAGCACTTAATAAAAATGTAAGGAGGTGTGTTTCCTTTCACATATATTAGATGAATGCCTTGGGTTCTACAAAAAACTGTAATTTAGGAAAAGACAAATTAAACAAAAATGAAAGGCAAAAAAGAAACTAGATATGTTTAGTGCTTTGAATTAAGAAAGGTAAGTAGTGGAGAAGAAGTCAAAGCTGCCTTCCCCTCTGCCTGTTGGCTATAAATTTAGAATACGCTTATAAATACCGCTTCTAAATATATTTGTTCTGAAAACTGGACTGCAAAATAGGGAAGATCACAACCCAGCTGGGCTGCCGATGTTGCCAGAGACAAGAAGTCTCACAAGTGAGAAAAATGTCCTGTGAGAAACAGACAGTTTTACCTAGTTGGACGGTTCCTCTTTCCTACTAAGTATAAAATGCCTCATTGTACCCTATTCTTAGTGTCAGACAGCTCAGTTTTATTTCTTCCTTCCTGAGAAAATAGTTCAAGTTAGTTGAATAACTTTATAAATTACCATTTTAGAAACCTTGTAATACTTTTTGATTGGTGAACTTTAGTGATGGGACATTTCAGTGGGACTGAGGACCTGAGTTGAGACAAAATTCTAAAATCACACATTCTTTACCTAAGAGGTTCAAATCACTCAAAAAACAAAGCATTCAGACAAAATAGATTTCTGGTACATGAATGCTGTTTCCATAGTGATTTCCATTATAAACTAGCTTAGGGGAAAAAATTGCAAATAGAATATAGCCAAGTCCCACAGTAGTTGGCCTGGTTTTCCAGGCACCTGCCTCTATGGAAGTGGGGCCTCTCTCTTTGCCTTAATACCCAAACCACAGGTTAGGAACCTGTTTTTCACTTCCAGGCATTCATGTATGTGCTGGACCTGTCTTCCTTTTTGCCTAGCTAGAGTAGGAAGTTTCACTTACCTAAATTCTTCCTTGCTATGTTCTCTCCTGCAGAGGAACTCCCCCCTCATCCCAAGTCACTGTGTCCCTCATCTGTTACATGGGACCTCATCTATTCCCACCCACTTCACTTTTCCCACCACCTCTTTGATTAAATGTCTATTGTCCTTCCATTTGCTAGTCTATTCTAGTCAATAGATGTAATGTACAAGAATTTGAACTCCACCTCTACTCACACTGCCCACCAGCACGCCTCCTTGTCCACAAACACCAAAATGTCACAGGAAAAGAGGCCATTAGTCTTCCACATAAATTTATGGGAAAACAAGACTTCCTTTTCCATGGATTTCTGACAGAATTATCTGGAATTGCAGTTAGTTGAAATGAGAGTGACCTGAATTCACAGGTGATACACAGAGATCCTAACAGCAGATGTTGACAACTGCATCGGGCCTTGTCTCTCCAGCCTCAAGTTGATCAGAGAGATACAAACAGAAAGAGAAATTCTTCTGTGTGCTCAGCTGGGATGTTTTGGGCCACATCTAATGCAGTGAAAGAGGAGATTTGACTAAAACACTATACATTTCCATCCAGAGTTTGCAAGGGGTGATACAGGCTTAGAAAACAGTTTTTGCCTGCAGCTGCATCAATTTTACAAAGAGCTTCAGTGTATCTAGGGAAAGATGGGTTTTGGAACAACAGACTTCTTTTGGGCCTTCCTAGGTGTGTAAACTACAAAATATACCCAGATAACTTCAGGAACCAAACAAGTAAACAAATGAAGGCCAAGCTTGATCTACTTGGCTAGCAGAGTATTTTCCTTTTTTTAAAATTTATATCCTTTTACACAATCCTGTTCTGTCTGCTTCATTCCAACCACTTCATGTTTTCTGTTATTCACCCTGTCTCCAATTAACTATGTGTCACTTCATATGACATCTCTCTTCTACCCAAAGCCATTTTGGTTTCAAAGCCATTTCTGTTTGTACCAGCTACCATAAATGAGTGAAACTACCAGTGATTGGGACGGAAAAGAAAGTGGTGGGAGAGGAGTAAAGAGGGGGTGTAATACATCCATAATTACAGGTAGTGTTTATTAAGAACTTATCTGTGTACTATGCATTTTAGAAAATCTTCATAACAACCCATTGAAGTAGGTGCTTATTATTATCTCCATTTTCTAAATGAGGAAACTCAAGTCCAAAGACAAAATTTCCTAAAGTTGCATAGCTAAGTGATAGTGATAGAACCAGAATTTGAACATGACTCCAGAGGTCATACTTCTGTCCACTCTGCTATACCAATTCATGTAAAAATGACTCAAAATAATGCCTGGTGGCATAAGGGTTAAAGACACAGTACTATCAAGCTATCATCAGCCACTGCCACATGAGTTCAATCCCCAGCCAGGGAGCTAACACACATGGTGCAACAGACCTCTCCTGTCTCACCGGCTGCTCCCCACAGCAGTGTATTTCAGTAGATTTTCCTGTTCTGCTCCCCACTCTGTCTCTGGTGAATTCTCCCACCCCCACACCTCAATCCTGTACCCCAGTTTTGTATGCATAAATAAATAAATCTTTTTTTAAATGACTCATTTTGATTCTGGGCACTTAAGGTCGAAAGGCACAGAGTCCTTTGCAACCCACTGCAAGTTTTAGTCACAAAATTACTCAAATAGGTATTTCTTTGTATCACTTTCCTTGAAAATAAGAGTAACAATTGTGCCTACCTCAGAGGGGTGTAGTCAGGATAAAGACAGAAACATTTATAACAGTGCTTGGCACTCAACACAAACTCGGAGAGCTTAGAGTGGCCATTCAAAGTCAGTATTTTAAAAGTCAGCTTGGGCAAGCACAGCCCTCTGACTTGCCAGTTTCCATTCTCAGATTTCATGAGGTGCTGCTATGTTCCACGTACCTAATTCATATTTTAGATGCATTTTCTAATGTGACCCTCCCACTGCCTTTGGAACTTGATCTTCCCTGCTCATTTTGCCACATCACCACAGCATTGCCCAGCCAAACAAAACCAGAGTTCACACCCAGACCCTCTAACTTAAAAACCCCTGACTCTCCCCTTCTTTCCCTGTCATTGACATTTGATGACTCAGTGCTCTTGGTGGCTTGAATTAATATCATCCAGTTGTCCAGAGGTAGATGGTGATCAAAACAATGATTCATTGTTTTGAATAAATAAATCACTGACTTACATTTCTAGTTGAGAGGAGTTCCAATACAGGTATCTGCATAATGGATAGATATGAATGATTTGCTGGGCAGGATGGCATTTAGCAAAAATAGCTTAAACTTTGTCATTATGAAATTTCAATCTAGGTTTAAAAGAAGAGGGACAAAGTCACAGCCCTGTTATATTCCATTTAAAACCAAAACGTGAGTTAAATTTTTTAAAACAAACATCAGTCATCTACTGATGAATAAGAGAAATCTTCACCCTCAGAAAACACACGTTCGTTGCAGTAGACAAATGACCTTTTTTTAAAGATTTATTTATTTATAAATACAAGAACCGGGGTACAGGTCAGAGGTATAGGAGATGAGAGGAGTCACCAGAGACAAAGTGGGGAGCAGAACAGGCAGATCTACTGAAACATACTACTGAGGGGAGCAGCACATGGGACAAGAGAGGTCTGCGGTGCCATGTGGGTCACTTACGGGGTGGGGGGGAACCGAATTCGTGCTACAGTGGCTGCAGATAGCTTCATAGTGCTGTGCCATAACCCCTGGCTCCACCAGGGAGATTCTAGACAAATGATTTTTATGGGAAATGAGTGGGGAAAATAAAAAGCTCAGTGCTATCAATTTCAAGGAGGTAGAAGTAGCTCAGCCTGCTGGAGGGGCAGGTTAATGATCTGAATGAATAAGATGAACAGTAGTGGGGAGGAGAAGACAGGGGTCTCCAGGGAAGAGGGAAAATTGAATGCATAGACTCCAAAAGAGTTTGGGGTATGTCTAAGGCTGTCACGTGGGCATATTACAAGAAGTTTATAGAGGTGAGTGTAAAATGTCAAGGGGACAATCTGAATGCAGTCACATTAGCAAAGGTATGATGGCTCTCTGCTGTCATAGCCATCAATAATAAGTGGTAAAATCAGCTTACCTTGAAACCTGTTGCTCCTTCGTAATGTCAATTTAGATTCCCAGTACTGCAATTTGTTGAGACTGCACAAGGCAAGGAATTTCAAGGGTACATTAAACTAATAGGCCTGTAAGTGGGAAGAAGACCTTGACCTTTTGTGACCACAGGAGTGAACCAGAATATTTTCTTTGTGCACTAGCTCCTCATTAAGCAGGATTTGACTAGAGACTATCCAGATGCCAGGGAGGATGGCGCCATCATTCCAGCTGTTTACAACAAGTCCAGAAGTTGCTGAACTTAACTTGAGAAGGGGATACCTTTACAAATGCTTTCTTTCACCTCCCTTTTCTTCTGTGGGAACAGAACAGAGAAAAAAAGAGTCATAAAATGTAGAATACACTGAGGACCTTGGTTGCAAGTATGACCCAGTCTCATAATTATTCAGCAATGTATAGATGAATTGCATATATTTAGTCCATCCATATCATATTGTGTAGCTCCTACTTTGAAGGTTTGTGTGAGACACTTAAGGCTTAAAAGACCTGCCTTCAAAAGTTTGCCATCTATTTGAAAGAGAAGGTATTTACACAATTTTAAATTAGACATGTCATTGTATGGTTTATGCTACTATGTAGGTTCATAGAAGAGTGGTAGTTTCTTAAGTCATCCAAAAATGCTACTCCATACTAAAGCATCCAGTTACCTGATCCAAAGGGAAAAGTTGGGAAATCTCAAAGAGTAACAGTCACATCTTTGAAGTGATTTGAAGTAAAAATTTCTTAATATGTAATGGGTATATTATTACCTACCTCTTGGAGTTATTTTGATAAGTAAAACAGTTAATATATGTCAAGAGCCTAAACGCATCTGTTGTTCTCTCCTTTTTCTCCTTAGTTCTCTCCCTCCTCCATATTTCATCCTCCCTCCTCCTCTCTTCTACATCCTTCCCTCTCCCTCCCTGTCTTTCCAGCTTCATTTTTTACTCCTCCCCCTTCATTCTCTATGTTCCTGTCACACCTGCCTCCATCCTGTTACAAGCTCCAAGCCACCTCCCAGCGCTGGAACTCTCTCAGCCTTCATAGGTGGCCTGTCCTGATGCAGGGGCTCCTTTCAGTGTAGGTTCCAGAGAGCTCTACCCCCAAAGCCTGGAAAAGAATACTAAGTGCTCGAAAAATGCTTGTCATTCATTGAAATGAAACTGATAAAACAGGTATAATTTAAATAAGCCCAACCCCAGAACTAATAAAAACAAAATAATCTGATACACAGAGATGTTTGATCCTCTCTAATCAACACAATAGACTTAAAGGCTCTTCAGCAAAACAGGCCCTGCATTTCTCGGGTTATTCTTCAGGTTGAAGTTTCCCATTTTCCCCTCAGGATTTGCTTGGTTCTCATTAGGAAAGTTTGAGGAAAACAGAGAGAGAGAGAAAGAGAGGAAGGGAGGGAGGGAGGAAGGGAGGGAGGGAGGGAGGGAGGGAGGAAGGGAGGGAGGGAGGGAGGGAGGAAGGGAGGGAGGGAGGGAGGGAGAGGGAGTGAAAAAGGGAGACAGATGAACCGACAAAGTTTCCTCCTTTGGACTCCATAAAGTTTCCGGCATTGTGTCTAACTTCTCTTATTTCTTTATTGTGCCCTTAATTTTTTTCCTGTGGACACACCATCTTCCTTCATTCCACCTTTCTCCCTACTACTACTTCTGACATTTTTCAGTGTTTTTAATTTGTGCTCTACCAAAGTTAGTCATGTGTTTGGAGTTTATATTGCAAAAGTTTGATTCTAATTTCTGATTTTATTATCATGTTTGCATTTTAGCTCCTGCCAGGCCTCCTTGCCACTCAACCTAGTCAAGTGAGGGCATCTGGACTGGGGCAGTACCTGACATCAGTGGAGAGAAACAAGCATGGCTTCCACTTCTTCTTTAAAAAAAAAAAAAAAAAAAACACAAAACAAAACTAATAAAATAGCTAAGAAGAGCAATGTTAAACAGAAGCAAAATTTCCAAAATATATTTAGCACAAAAAAAGTGCTGTCGATGCATAAGAAGAACTGTAAATGGTGATTTCCTGGGATCTAGGAAGTGAGAGTGGGTGGTTGGGGGACAGGATGGAAGAGAGAATGTTTACTGAAAACTTTTTTGCACCTTTTAAAATTTTGAACCACTCAAATGCATAACTATTTTAAAAGTTAGGTACATTGAATATTTATAAAGTATAAGTAAAAGACATGTGGATGACAGTATCTTTAAATGACTAGGCACAATCTGATTTCTTTTAAGTGACTTATCAGAGGGAGCGTAGCTTAATTCTAGTCCCTCTCCGTCTCAAGTAGAAGGACTTGACCTCTGACACTTCCTCTCTTAGGACTTTTATCTGTTGCCCTCATTGGCTCACATGCTCTTAGTTAGAAAGACAACAGCCTCTTTACACATGATTTAAAGAGCAAGATTTGCTTGCCTGTTTGAGCAGGGCCATGCAAATTTTTTTCCTGCTCTGTCAAAAGGACAAAGTTGTATGAGGAATGAAAGTTGGGAAGAAGAGAAGTACACCCAGAAATTCCTCTGTTCTCACATGCCTGAAGCTCCAGCTTCAATTCCTAAGCAGAAAAAAGACAGAGCTTATCCCACCATATAACATGTGATCAGTTATTACATTATGGCTATTTCACGTGACCGCATGCCCAACGCAGGTCCACAGAGCAGTCCTGGAGCTGCCTGTTCTCCAACAGAGGAAAACCACTCATCCTCTTAGGCGCTTCTGCATCTTAATCTTGTCTGATTTGCTGCAGGATTTTTTTGCTTTAGCCTTCCCTAATTCCTTCTGATCAGTTCTGCCAGGCACAATATGCACTGGAATTGACTTCTTTATTTTTAACAACACTAAAACACAAGAGTAGATATATATTTGCTTTCTGGCACAAATCTTGAGGATACACAGGTGACAGATCATACCAACATTTATTTTAATATGTCTTCCAGGTAATAGGGAAATGCACACTGATCTCTGAAAGGCTCAAGCCTGGGCTGCTTCTCCTGACAACCTGAGCACACAACCTCTCCAGAGCCATTTCCTCCTCTCCTTTGGAGCAAGGAGTTTTTGTGTGTGTTTTTTTTTTTATTTATTTTTTTATGTATACAAGAGCTGGGTCACAGGCCAGAGTCATGGGAGGTGAGAGGAGTCACCACAGACAGAATGGGGACCAGAACAGGCAAATAGACTGAAATACACTGCTGAGGGGAGAAGCGGGCAAGGCAGGAGAGGTCTGCTGCGCCATGTGGGTCCCCAACCTGGCCAGCGACAGGGATCGAACCTGTGCTGCAGTAACTGTGGTCTGCTTCACAGTGTGGTGCTTAACCCACTGCACCACCAGGGAGGCCCTGGAGCAAGGAGTTTTTATTTTAAAGATTCCATTGTTAATTACTACTGGGAAATAGGACATAGACAACAAATACAAGGCAGAAGTTCAGACCGTGTAAAGCGCTGTGGGAGTAGTGATTTACCCCTGCAATATTTGAGGGGGTCAAATTAAGAATCAGAAGGCCGGGTTGAATCTGTCTCTTCCCTTTCACCCGCCATGTCCAGTTTGCGATCCTGAAAAAGCTCTTAACTGAGCTCCCTTTCAAGCAAAGGGAGCACCACAACTTCATCAGGTTGCTGAGATGAAACACCTACTAATATAAATGAAGACCCAACTTCGTTTAGTCATAAGACAAATGTGGAAATAAAAACAAAAAGTACTGGCCAGCACTGAATGAAGTGACTTCATTCCAGCACCTGATCTGGTTATACATTGTTTCATTTGAAGTCAATTTCTAAGAATCTATCAAGATGTTAAGTAAGGACTTAGTGTTCTGGGAACCACAGAACAGATGAGGTCAAAGGAGCTGCAGACATTCTCCACACCTCAACAAGATAATTCAGTCAAAATACTGTATGATTTGCTTGATTCAAAATATAATAAATTCATAATAACCAAATGTGGAAACAACCCGAATGGCCAGTAACAGACAACCCATCCATTGATGAATAAATAAAATGTGGTCAATACATACAGTGGAGGGCCTCCCTAGTGGAGCTAGGGGTTAAGGCACAGCACTATGAAGCTATCAGCAGCCACTTCAGCACAAGTTTGATCCCTGGGAGGTGAAACACATGGCACAGCAGACCTCTCCTGTCTTGCCCACTGCTCCCCTCAGCAATGTATTTCAGTCAATCTGCCTGTTCTACTCCCCACTCTGTCTCTGGTGACTCCTATCACCACCCTCCACACCTCTAGCCTACACCCCAGTTCTTGTGTGCATAAATAAAATAAATTTTAAAAAAATACACGGAATACTTTTCAGCCTGAAAAAGGAATATAATTCTGTTACATGCCGCAGTTTGGATAAAGCTTGAAGACATTCTGCTAAGTGAAATAAGCCAGTGGCAAAAGGACACTGTATAATTTCACTTAGATGAGGTGCCTAGAGTTGTCAAATACATAGAGGAAAAGAAAAAAGGATCGTGGTTGCTAGGGTCTGGGAGGAGATGAGGACAGACAGTATTTATTGAGGACAGAATTTCTGTGAGGGTGATAATAACACGTTGGATATACAATCAGTGGTAATGACTGCACAACATTAATGTACTTAATGCCTCTCAGCTGTACACTCAAAAGTGGTTAAAACGGCACATTTTATATGTATACATCACATAATACATATGCATATTTTACACGATAAAAATTTTAAAAAAACCTCACTAAGGACTTGCAGACACCACAGAACGCCGAGTATTAACTTACACTGAGTGCCTGTCTGCTCTGGGCACCAGAGCATGATCACTCTTCTATTCCCACTCCCCTGTAGACTCAGGCGACAAGATTCCCAAGTCCACTTGTCCACCCCAGGGCGGGGGGGGGGGGGGGGGGCCCCCCGGGGGGGGGGGGGGGGGGGGGGTGCCTTGTTTATTCTTCCCTGGATCTGCCCAGGCAGCCCCTGCTGCGTTCTGAATCAGGAGCAAGAGGCACAAAAGACACTCCCACAACTCAACATAAATCAGCTCCTGGGCAACTGCTTCCCTGCCCATCTGTTTCAATACCTCTCCTGGATGTGCTTCCTGGTCCCCAAGAGGTACCTGGACTCCTGGTTTTCCATCCATGTTCACCCCTTTTGGATCTAGTGACTCAGATTTCAAACTGACCTCTTGACCCCTAAGAGATTCAGCTTCTTGTATCTGCTCTTCTTCATGTCTCAGTCTACTGAGCAGTGAGGTCACGCTTTGCTTAGCACCACCCTACGGGAAAGGAGAGCAGGATATGCTAGTCACCCAGGCTGAACCCCTATCATCATCCATTTCTTCTTACCCTCACTTCCTGCTTGTCAGTGCAACCCAGCCAGCGCCACCTCAGGAATACCTGGTGTACGTACTCCCTTCTGAACCTGCCTTCCATGCTATTTGAGATCAGGAGGTCCAGCATCCCTAAAGAGCCTCTCTCCCAGTTTCCTGTCCAGTCATCCTCCTCTGGTCAGCACTCTTCCCCCACTCAGTCCTTTCTCTACAAAGCTGTCAGAGTTACTTTTCGTTCATGGTGCTCTCTGCTGAGAAACCGCCCCAGACATCCCTGCTGCAGGTACAAGTTGAAGTTCTATTCTTCACACTCTGACTCCAGTTCCCACTCCTCTTCCCACCCCACCACACTTCCTATTCAAATATACCCAAAGTCTGGCCTTCCCCCAGGTGCTCCCCATCCCCTGCCTTTGTCCATATTGCTTCTGCCAACAGTGACCGTAGGGCTTGGTTCACCCCACACAGTCTCTGTTTTCACCTGTTATACAATGTTCACCTGTTATACAATATAATTATTAATAATCTTCCTTTCACTCTCTAGATTGTTCTGGTCTGGGCGACATTGCCTTTACATGTGGCCACACTATATTGGCCCTAGTTCTTCACCTGGCAAATCTCTCTTCATTTTCCAAGATCTGCTCCAATATCAGAAGTACTGAGAAGCCTCACCCAAGGCCTGCAGGGAAAACCAGTGCTCCCTTCAATGCCTCCTCAATCTTTCCTGTAGGACTTCATGACAGTGTTTATCCCTGTGGTTGTCAGCGTACTGTTTACATATCTATCTTTCACTCTAGAATTCTTGGGTCTTATATACATCTGCACCTGCGGCACTAAGAAGAGTCCTTGACATGTAGTTGGTATTCAATTAAAATTGACTTAAGAGGAATGAAAAATTGAATTCATTAAATGTTGATTAACAGCTATGTGCCAAGCACGTTTCTAGGTTCTTGGCAAAACAAATGAATATCCTCATTCTTGTGGGGATTACATTTAAGCGGAAGAAGCAAATATAAGTTAATTTGTAAAAAGTCACTGGGGAGGATCTAGATGTGGGAGTCTTTGACTAAGCTGACTCAGTCCAAAAGCTGGTCTGGGGGTCAACTCCCTCAAAGCAAAAGGCTCTCTGAAAGTTGAGGGTCTCCCTGGCTCAAGCAAACATCCTATTACAAGGGATGAAGCCAAAAACAAGTAAATGATGTCCATTTGGAGTTGGGTTGGGAGAACAACTCACTTCCAAGTCAAAACTACCTCTGGAAATACCTCTTTTCAACCCAGGCAGCACATCTCTGGGACGGAACACTGAACTTCATTTGTATATATTCCAGTATGTTACTGTAGAACCTTGGATGGGGCTCCCCTGGCATACACCATGTTAGAGTCTGTTGTTCATGGTCACGATCAGTCAATTATTTCATGAAAACCATCCTTGACCTCTGCAGTCCCCTAACTTTGCCATCAAGCACTACCAATAGTGATGGTTAGTCATCATAATGTCAAGTGTTTAAGAAAATATAAATGGAAAGATTCCTACCAAATATTAAAATTTAATTAAAATTAAAAACAAATCTACAGACAGGTAACCGGTTATGTGGTCTGTTCCCTAAACAAGTTCCTACAAAAATAAGCACCAAGGGACACTAATCTCCCCGAAGATGTTTTTAAAATTAGGCCTATCTTGGAAAGCCCTAAATATTTTTCCTTCTGGGTCTATTATTAAATAGTCTGAGAAAAATCTCAGTCCTGCAGTGAAAAGAGCATTAAAGACATTCTCTTCTCACCATTTTTTTCCTTAAGAGATGATGGAGTAACAAATTTATGATGAGAATATTAAGTAGGTATTCTGATGATGCTGATAATGAAGCTGGTTGGAAAAAAATGGGAGCTGAATCAGAAAATACTGAGTGAATCTTTTTGTGCTTTCTCCTTGTAATGCCTGCGTCAGAGGCATCTCATTTTCTGTGATACTGCCGTAGTGTTCCAAGCCAATGATCTGTTATTTGTTTTAACCTTAGAGGTGCGCCTCTTAATCTATGCCCTCTTATTTCATGCTACCACTCTAATTTGCCTGCTTCCAATTCTGGAGTAGATTTTGTCTTTCCTCTCTTTCTTTTTCCCTTTTAATCAGAACATTTTCAGAATGTAGGGAGAAAAATAGATGAACCAAATTTGTCCAATTTTTCTACATAAAATGTGGACACAATTACATACATGGATTTTAAGTGTACAGTGTATTTTGATAAATATATATGCCTAGCTATCTGCCACCTTAATCAACTTGTAGAACATTTCCATTACCTAGAAAGTTCCTTTGCCACCCCCTGGTTTTAGCAGTTATCAATACATAGCTGTTTTTGTTTCGTACATATCCATCCCACATGTCCCAGTATAATTTTGAAACAAATCCAAACATCATCTTATTCAATCTATAAATATTTCCCTATGCTTCTCTAAGAGATAGCCAATATAATATTATCATACCTAAATGAAAGTGACTCAGATCTAATTGGCAATATTGATTCATAGTTACAATGTATAGGATTTAAACTCTGTTCTAAGCCATGACTTCATCTATAACATTCAAAAAAAGGATGGTGAAGTTCATATTCAAGAATCCTATGGAGGCATTAAAAATTTATTATAGAATTTAATAAGTAAAGATAGTTAATTTGGACTGAAAATTCACCTTTTCAATTAGCTGAATTATAAGGAGAATGAATAAGAATGGTTCTTTTCATGTGCCATCTATTAGTAGTTTATTGAACATATTGAGTATTGAATTTTCCAAAGTTTATTAGTCCAAAAGAGGATGACTTTTAATGTTATTGTAGTAGTTTATAAAAGTGGCACTAGAGAATCTATCATTTGAATTTACTTGGAACTTTAATCATGTGTAGTATCACCAGGAAAATAACTGATAAATTGCTATATATTTATTATACTTCATATTCTTTTTGTCTTTTAATTTTGAGTTTGGATGTGAGTCAACAAGATAAGATGTACCTCAGAATAACTACTTTCCAGAATTAGTGTAAGCAAATGATGAGTAAGATTTTTATGATATCAAAATTCTCAATGTGAAACAACAGAAAAGTCCAGATGAAGTCATTTGAGACAATAATTTAGACCAAAGTACAAAAAAGAGTCATAGATTACTGAACTTCAAAGAGAATACATCTAGCAGTCTCAATTTCAAAATACATCAGTGGAAAAAGGAGAAAATTGCACTGAAGAGCAGTACTGGAAGGTATGCGGAAGATGTGAAGGTGCATAATAATTTGAGTTCCCTAGCACTGGACTTATTTATCAGCTTTCCCCTTGCCCAGTGCAGTCTTGTCTTTCTGGAATTTACTTTCTGTACCAGCACAGTGCTTGCTTACAGCAAGAACTCAGTAAATGGTAGCTTTTATGAGCACATTTTGGATAGCCGCTCAGTGGAGCAGAATCAACATTCAATATCTTAACAAGGGTACCAAGAACTGGCTCTGGGGCCAGGCTTTATAGATGCAAATCCCAGAATTACTTGCACCAACAGGAACTTGAACCTGGTTACTTAACTCTGAGTGTCAGTTTACTCTCATTCAAAATGAAAATAATAATAGCATCTTAAGTCTCTGTCAGGATTACATGAGACAAGGCATAAAAAATACCTAGCATTTAATAAGAATTTGGTATACTTGAACTATTCATACACAGAAGAATAGCAGAAATCGCTAGATATTTCTTATCTATAGCATCCTATGCAAGTAAAACAAAACCAAAAATATTTAAATATATTCTAAAAATCATTGAGTCAGGATTAGGTTTAGCTACATGAAATAAATAACATCTACACATACAAATTAGCATTTTAGAAAAACTGAAATTAGTTTCACCCATTCATAATATGTGTCAGAAGACAGGCAACCCAGGGCTGCTCCAAAGTCACTTAATTATCAGGATTCAGGCTCCTTTCATTGCTTGCTCCACCCTCTTTCGTGAGTTGCCTCAAGGGTCAAAGGGTGTTAATCTCTACCGTTTCCAGTCAGTGGGAAAGAGATTGAGAAGGAAATGTACATATTCTTTTTTTTTTTTTTAAAGATTTATTTATTTATGCATACAAGCACTGGGGCACAGGCCAGAGGTGTGGGGGGGTGAGAGGATTCACCACAGA
>JAGFMF010011839.1:1327526-1392713 GCA_019455555.1 Galemys pyrenaicus | reverse complement strand
CTGGCCGGCAGCAGGGATCGAACTCGTGCTGCAGTGGCTGCGATTTGCTTCGTAGTGCGTTGCTTAACCCACTGCGCCACCAGGGGAGGCCCGGAAATGTACATATTCTTATCCTTTAAAAATACTTGTCAGTAATTGCACTATCACTTCCACTCACATTCCATTGGCCAGAACTTGGTCTGAGGGTCCCATCACACTACAAGGGAGGCTTAGAAATAGTCTTTCTTTTGATTGGGCCTGTGTCCCACCAATAATTGGAGGTTCTAGAATAATAAATGGAAGAATGAATTCGGGGAAGGGGCAGCACTCCCTAACACAGCCTGGTGGAAAACAAACTGGCTTTGAGAGAGAAACAAATAAAAATATCAAGAGAGATGAGGGAGACCTCCAAGGCGGCCTAGGTGTTAATTCTCAGTGCTACCTGCTGAATTGAATGTCCATCCAGAGAGTTAATATGATGCAGCAGATCTCTCCTGTCTTGCCTACTGCTCCCCTTAGCAGCGTATTTCAGTAAGTCTGCCTGTTCTGCTCCCCACTCTGTCTATGGTGAATCTTCTCAAACCACCCCCTCACCGCCCTGCACCTCTGCTATACACCCCATTTCTGCTACACAAAAAGAAAAAAAAAGAGATGAAGGAAACCCTAAGACTTATGTATTTGCTGATTTGTTCATTAGGGCACAATGCTCAATGGTTTATATTATTTATTGTATTTTGTGCTTATAGTCTAAGATTTGTAAATAGGATTATGCTCTCAGCCCTCAGGGAAATGCTCACTACAGTATCCTTCACATTCTGACCTCCAGGGCTTAAAGGATTGACGTTCTAGGGGGCCATTTCAAAAAAGCCACCAGGATGACTAACCACTGGAAACAAGACCTAAGGATGGATCTGTAAGGAATGGGAATGAGTCAGTCAGAGAAAGAAATGGCTAGGGGCTGACTAAGTAATAACCTCCTGCCACTGAGGAGAAAAGGAGAGAGAAGGGGGGTAGGGGAGAGTAAGCTGCTCATTTCCAATAAGGATGGAACCGAAGGGAGGGACGCAGAAGTGACGTCATGTTTAAAATTCTCCAAAAGGAGGGCCTCCCTGGTGGCACTGCAGGTTGAGTGCCGCACAGTGAAGTACGGAGGCACAGCAGTGCGGTTCCATCCCTGGTGGTGGTGGTGGTGGGGGCGGGGGGACCCACGACCCACATGGCGCAGCAGACCTCTCCTGCTGCTCCCCTCAGCAATGTATTTCAGCCTCTTTGCCTGTTCTGCTTCCCTGCTCTGTCTCTGGAGTATCCTCTCACCTCCTGCGCCTCTGGCCTGTACCTCAGCTCTTGTGTGCCTAAAAAAATTAAAATATCTTAAAAAAATTTTTTCTTCAAAAGGAGAAATGTGCGGACTGGGAGGTAGAAATTACGTGTTAACATTTCTGAACACGGAGACATTACTATATATTCTCCATCTGAAGGCAGGGCTTAGGGGATTGGAGGGACATGGCACAGAAAGAGGATGGGTGGATGTCTTGAGTATCCATGGTTTACTTCCTTATGCCTCAGCTTTCTTCTAGAATAACTTGTGGAATTCAGAAAAGTGAGACTATGCTGATTTGAACAAAAAGTTCTGGTTTTGCATGTGTGAAAACTAGCAATTGTACAGTGTCCTTATATAAAGAAGTAGATGCCACAAGGAAGGAGAAATGAATTTTCTATGACTGAGAATACCTTTTTATTTCTTTTTTACTATAATAGTAATATAATGACTTCTAGTCAAGATGGTAGAGTAAGATGTATACTGTGCTGCAAACGTGAAGAATTACCTAACAAAATAAGAAAGAAAGTATAAAAGATAAAATATAACTTAGAAACAAGAGAATTACAGAAGAGAAACAGTGAGTGCCTGGAAGTGTTAACAAGACTGTGGTTCTCAAGTTGTTAGGGGGAAAGGTAGTCCTGAAGGGATTACACAAATAGGTTTATGGACTCCAACCCCCACTCCAGACCAACAATATCCCTAAACCACAAATCCTATAAGGTCATTATGGAAGAGTGGATCACTGGGACCTGAGTAAGCAGCAAGGCTGGGTACAAAACCAGACCTGTGGGCCTTGGGGGCTCTCTTGGTTCAGAGCCAGCTCTCAGCATGCTGTTGGGTTCCAGTTTGGAGAATCTGGTAGGTTATTTACGGATTTGTATCCCTCTCTTCTCCTTGTGTTATTCACTACTTTATTTCCCCTTTCATAAAATAAAACCCTTTATTAACCTTTGTTGCGTATGCCTGCAGTTGGGGCTTATTATAAGTGCCTTTTGAGAGCGTGGGTGAGGGCCCAGTCAGGAAAACCCATTTTATTTCAGGGTTGTTCTGTAACAAAATCAGGCAGTGTAGCTGAGAATCTGGGCCCCCTAGAGCAATGATAAAGAAATCTCTGAGGCTTGAAGGCAAAATTTGTTACAGAGCAGGATCCCATAAAAAGGGGGTGTTCTGTTGCAGGGCAGGGGGAGGGACACCGCAGAACTCCCCAACCTGCCTATCCTAAATAGATTCTTCCATCCACTGTATCAAGACAAAACATACTCTAGTGCATAAGACCTTCATTGGAAAGGAACTTTAATACAATTAGTGTGCAATACAGAAAAAGGGAAGAATAAAGTTTCCAAATCAAGCACCCAAAGTTACCCATCCCCTTGAGGGTAAGTGCCTAACCAAACAGGGTTGGCCCAAAACAGGGCTACTGAGGCCCAAAAGCCTGCCACAAGTCTAACGCACCTTCCTATGGGGACCCATAGAAAAGGGTCAGAAACAGCCAGACAAGTCTGGAAGGAAAAGAGCAACATCAAAATCAAGATAATAGCTACCATTGTCAACCTCTCCATGGTTCTCTCACATCTGTTTCAACCAGTCCAGGACCAAGAAACAAGTGCAACTTCTTTACAAGTCTCTCTTCTCCATGTGCCTTCCCCAGGTCTTCTGGCTCTCCCTCTAGCTTCCTTCTTAATGTCTCCTCTCCAGCTTCTTCTCCTCTCTGCTCAGCTCCACCCTTCCTTGAGTGGGGCAGGAAATCTGGAACCCCCCTTTCCCTGGGGACCACTCTATTCCATGTTCCCTGCCCTAATGAAGGGTGGCCACAGCAGCTATGGGAAGCTAGAGGAGACTTGGAGATAACACTTGAAGACTAAGGAGGAGAGACATGTGGAGCAGAAAGGCACATGAAGGGCACACTTGTTTCTCCGTCTTGGACTTGCACCAGGGACTGGGGGAATAATGGAAGGAGACACATGGAGTCAAGACAGGTAGAGATGCCTGGGAGAGACATATGGTGACAGACACACGGGGAGGCTGACAATGCAGCAGTTACCTTGATTTGTCTTCATTTGGGTCCTTTCATCAGGAATTTACCTGACTCCTTCTACCACTTTCCTGTGGTTCCCTGCCAAAGGTGCCTGAGACTTACTGCAGACTTTAAGGCCTCAATTGCCTCATGTTGGTCCAACTCCATTTGGCTGGGCATTTACCCACAGGGGATGGGTAACTCTGGGTGTTTAATTGGAAAACTATTATTTTTTCTTTTCTCTTTGCACTCTAATACTATTAAATCTCTTTTGTCTTCATGCAGAGACTGAAAGAACCTATTTAGAGTGTGCAAATTTGGGGGATCGGGGTGCTCCTCAGTGTGTAGTCATACACTGCTTTCTCCTCTTTTCCTTTTCTCATCACCAAATCCCAGTCCCAGGTGTAACCTTGTCTCTGTTTGAACTGTCTGGATGGCCCTTCCACAAGATGAGGACATTACATACCAACAGGGCTTTCTGCCTCCCTCCCCTTCCCCTATTTCTGGTCAAGTTTGTCATTGCTTTAACATCTTCATTCTGTTCCATAAATATAATTCTCCTGTATTTTGTGCATAGGTTTATCGCACAAACAAGTACCATGCTGGAATCCATAGAGAAGTATCCTATTCAACCTGTGCGGTGATTAAATAGAATATTTTCCTAAATTCTATCTATAACTCAGAATCAGTTCTGCTTTAGTTAGCTTCTTATCTGGGTCACGATTTTCTTGCACAGCATTCATTTTCCCCAAAGTTCCTAATTACCCTGTGTGTGTGTGCGTGTTAAAACGTCTTCTCTGATCATTAAATATTTCCAGGTTCTTATATATTCAATGTGTGAAATGAAATTTATGTTTTTAAAGCTAGTCTGCAAGGAGCCCTTTTACTTCCCGTTCAGGTTGAACTGACCATTTCCAGGTATGTTACATAAATGATCCCTATGTTTCTCTTGAGTGGTTTCCTGAACCAGTTTCCCTGGTTCTTAGATCCACATCTCCCTGTTTCTTGGGTTCCTTCTCAGTGGGAAGGAGCACCTCGTTAGTGTATTTTTTTCGATAGGGTTGATGTCGAGATAAACTTGGTGAGTGCTTAACATTTTATTTTTATCCTCATTACTTATTTGACTATATATAGGATTCTGGGTTGAAATTTTTTTTTTGTTTTTCAAATGAGTCATTGATCTACTGTCTTTAGCAACCAAAGTGGCTTTAGATATTTTTGTGTTCATATTTAATATCAATTTAGTCTTTATTTTCACATGAGAAATTTATTCTTTCTCTGCAAAATATTAGGGTTTTTTTTTTAACTTGTTATTCTGAGCTTCCACAGGGTATATGTTTCAGTGTTTAGAAAGATAGACAGACAGGCAGGCAGACAGACAGGCAGACAGATAAATTTTCTTTACTTAATTCAGGGGAATTATCTTGTGCCCGGTAACAGCTCCTTGGGGGCGTATTTGTGGGGTGTGGACCTTGAGTTCCTCAACAGCTATTCTACCTCAGTCTGCATCAATTCACAGCCCCTCTACCCTCACCATGGCATGTCCACTGGCATAGCTTTTCCTTTGTTGAAGAGGAGGACTCAAGGGCTGCAACTGGGGCAGATGGTGCTGTTCCAGAGATCTCATGGAGGGTGGGGACTGACAGTGCCGTTCTATACATGGGCCTTCTGTTCATTGCGCTTTTCCTCCTAACTTGCTGACTCCAAGTCTTAGAATGTCTCCAGGATTCTGCCTGGAAAGCAAGTTCCAGTGTCTGTGGTGGTCTAGGGTTACAGTGTTTTTCTGCTATGATTCCATCGACTTTCACTCTTCCATAACTTTTCAAAACGCCTTTTCCATGGACAGTGTGTTATTGTTTTCACAACTTCCATGACTGCCAATGTCTTCGATATACTTTCCCATGTCACTGGGATCTACCGGGTTCTTTGTTACAATATAACAAGAAGACAGACACTATCTCCTCTCCTGAGAAGTAAATAAGCAATTGCATTTGAACAAATAACTCATGGTAATAACACACACTAAGTGCTTCAGGAGAGACTCCCTAAGCAGATATACAGGTAAGAAAAGGCCTGTAAAAGAAAGAATGTCCCCTGCACTTTGCCTAAAGAATGAAAAAGTATTTTGCCAGAGCAAGAGAAATTATGTGGCCAGAAAAGAACAGGGGGAGAGATGGGAGGGACACTCCAGTCTGAAGGAACAGCTTGTGCAAATATGAAATCCTTGCAAATGCGAGTACCAGCCACATAAAGAGTCTATAAACCTCCTTTTACCTCACGAGACAGAATGAGCAAATAGAAGCGAACCCAAACACACTGCCTTGGATCCTCTCCACCCTTCTCACTAAAGAGATTCCATTTCCTGTGTTTTTGTTTCAAAGGATAAATGGAATCAGCTACAACAAAGGGCTTTTGCTGAAATGGTTACACATAAGATCTCCCTAAATCTCTTAGCAGGTCAGTGAGATAAACAATAGGAATACCAGTGTAGCAGTAAGGGACTTGAATTTTTGACAAGTTGCAGTCACATGCCCAAGGCAATACAAGTAAGGGGTAATGCTGGGGTTTTAATCACTTAGGGCAGCTCTGAAGTCCACATGATTTCCCACATTAGTTGCCATTATCTTTTCTTCCAATTTATTTTTTAATCTGGTAGATACACATAATATAAAATCTACCACCTTAACTATTTTTAAGAATATAGTTCAGTGGCATGAACTACATTCCTATTTCTCAGCACCTAATACCGCCATTCATCATCAGAGCTCTTCATTTTGTAAACTGAAAGTCCACATGCATTAAACAAAAACTCCCTACTTTTCCTCTTTCCAAGCCCATGACAACCAGCATTCACCATTCTACTTTCTGTTTCTGAATGTGTAGACACCTCTTTTCTTTAGAATTCTGTAGTATTTGCCCTTCATGTGACTAGCTTTTTTCACTTAGTGTAACATCTTTCCGTTTCATCCACAGGTGCCAGCATTTTTTCAATTCCCTGAACTCTCCCAAAGGAAGCATTTGCCCCAGCTTGTGCAGGCAGGGAAGAGGAATTAGGTTGTGATAATGGCTCTGCATCACCAAGGAGACTGTTGAAACTTGATGAATCAGCAGAGGACACTCAAATTTTCAAAATTTTAAATCCTGCACTCACTTGCATGTCTGATCGCTGTCTCCATGTACATTAAATAGTCAGAAGGTGTATCACATATTGGCAATCCAATTTTAATCAATTTGATTCAGAGAGTTTCCTGCCTAGTGACATGACTCCTATATTTTATGCCTGAGAAAAACCCTCCCTTACAATTGTAGCAGGACTCATTTATTCATTCATCAAACATGTATTCTGCCATGTACTAGTATGGTGGTTTCCATTTCTATTTGCAGAGCCAGTCTCCATCTTCTCCACTCTGCTTTGTGTCCCACAAGCTCACCTATAGGACTGACTTGCAGTTGGATTTGACTAATTGGAGGCACCAGCAGTAGCGTGAAGGGTGGGAGCTGAGTGCAGCTGGCAGATTTATTTGGTTGGCCTTTTCTCAGCAGAGATGCTATGGGTTAGCTGCTCCCAAAGCAACAATGTCTAGCAGCTAGATTGCAGCTAATGACCTAAAAAAATTATTTTACCAGCCCCTTCTCTACCAGCAAAAATAATGAACATTGTTTGACTTCATGTGTTGAGGATAGCAATACATTTTAACCATCCTGCCTTGAGGCTAAATCAAATCCTGCTGTCCTAATGTAATCTGGAAGGACTTTGCTATTCTATGGACATCACTGGTCCATTACACAGATGTCATTATGCTAACTGGATCTAGGGAACAAGAGATGGCAAACACCTTAGCTGCAATTGGTTGAATACATGGAGGCCAAAAAGTTGAGAGATAACCCCCTCAGAATTCCAGAGCTGCTGTATTAATGAGGTTTCTGGGGAGAGGGGGTGTCCAGTGGGTTGGAGCATGTTGGGATATCTCCCTCTACAAGCAAGAGACAGTTTCAGCAACTTGTCCAATATATCATGTAGGAGATACAACACCTATGAGTTCCTTTGGATTTTAGAGACAATTTAAACCAGATTTTGGTATGTTGCTCTGACCTAACTTACAAGTTGTTGATCTGGGTAACTTACAAGGCTACCAGTGTTGAGTGGGCCCAGAATATGAAGATGTTCTGAAACAAACCCAGTGTGGTATGACTCTGACCAGCAGACCCAACAGAGGGGAAGATACTGTAGGGGAAGCATGGCAAGACCTAATAAACCACCACCACCACCACCCCGCCCCACTCAGAAACCTCATTGATGTAGCAGCTCTGGAATTCTGAGGGGGTTATCTCCCAACTTTTTGGCCTGCATGTATTCAACCAATGCAGCTAAAGTCAATTGCTGGCAGCTCATTCACTTGAAAAGCATCTCCTGGACGGTTTGAGAGTCTCAATAGGAACAGAACATTTGACCTGTTCAGAAATGACTAAGTGATTTTAACTGACCATCACAACCAGGGCACTACTCATTGATTGTAAAGTGTAAATTAAATACGAGACCAAGCTTTGGCAGATGTGGAAACCACAGATAAACTTCTGACCAAGTGGTTTTAGCTGCTGTGGTGCCTCTTCTTGCCTTCATAGCCAGTTTTTCAACATACCCTAATGGTCATATGGGGAGTTCCTTGCAGGCACTTATAGAAGATGAAAATGTGGGGGCCAGGTTTATTAACGGATGTGCGTGGTATGACGGAACTGATGAGGTTCAGATGATGGTGTTTGGTGTGTGGGGTTTGTGGGTCCTTATGTGAAAGAATTCAGCAGATATTCCCATTCCTCAGCATATGTTAAGTTTATTAAGGAATAGAAAACAAGGAAAGAGAGAGGCCTGCATAGACACAGGCGGGCAGTCTTAAAAGGCAAGAACTGTGGTTTGCCAGGGCAAGGTATGTTCTTTGATAATGTTCTTTGATGAAATTATTGTGGAAATTATCACCTTCAGGTCAGACTAGGTTGGTTTTCTAAGATCTATAATCCTCTCTGCCCTCATCTCTAGCTGACAGTCTTCACTGATATCCCTCAGATTCCTGGAAACTTCCATAACTAGGTTTAGTCTACGATTCATTAATCATCCCTACCCCCACCTCTTGCGTTTGTCCTTGTGAGATGTTCCATCCTATTCAGTAAATTCTTCTACTCTAAGTTTCCATCAGGACCAGATGGCATTGGTGAGCCACTAAACTCAGGGATGGCTTGAAAGAAAGGAGTGAAAGACACTCCTGTGGGTGGAGCTTCCTGTATGGAAAGGAAAATGGTCTGATGAATGACCTTCTAATGTTACCAGGTTGGTCAGGAATTTGGAAAACATAAATTGTATATTTGGTGACAAGAAGGACTAGGGAGAGGGATACAGAAGGACTTTTTTGGAATGTGCAAGGAATGTGAAGATAATTATACCCTATGTAAGTGCTGACCAGGGCATCCACTAGGAAGGAGAGGAAGCTCTGAATAATGGCTGCCAAGATAAAATTCAGACTGGATCAATTAAACTACAGACATTTATTTTCTCACAGTTGTGGAGGCTGAATGTCCAAGATCTAGGTGCTACTGGGGCTGGCTTCTGCCAATACCTCCCCTCCTGATTTGCAGAAGGTCACCTTCACCATGTTCCCACATGGCCCTTCCTCTGGGATGCTTGGAACAAGAACTCTGCCATCTCTTCTTCATTCCTCATTTTAATTTATTTATTTTAAAAACTTCCTAGACTTTAAAAGATATAATTGGCATATAATTTTTTTCTCTTTATATGGATAACATTCGTACTGGGTAAGGCCTCATCTTTAAGACCTCATTTAATTTTAGTTACCGTCTTAAGGCATTATCTCCAAATACAGAAGCCATTGGGGGTTAGGGTTTCAACATATGGATTGTGAGGGGATGCAATTAAGCCCATAACAAAAATCAGGTGGTCAAGGTGATTCATACTATGGGTATCTACTCATCTCTATTCCTCACCACACAGGTGTATTACAAAGGATACCTGAGGCAGGATGGGAGCTCTGACCAGGCTTGACAGCACACTCTTTCTCTTACCAAGACTGATCAGGCTTCTGTTAGAGATGAATGTCCAGTTGGCCAGCAGCAGGTTGACACTGAGACATTGAAATGGCCAGTTAGAGATCAGGTTGAATAGAGAGAACTTTGGACTCTTTCTATCACAGAAGGGCCAGAATTAGCTCTGGACAAAGATACTCACTCTAAGTATGGATTTGACTTCCTGACCCCGGGCTTTTGCCAACCGCAATTTTCATGGACACACTCTCACTGTCATGTTGTAACTCAGTATCTTCCACAAGGAGACACACTGTTTAAAGATGGTAATTTGACAGTGAACTGTTGACAATGAAATTCACTGATTTTATCAAAATCTTCATTCCCTAGAAAGAAATGGCTCAATAGAATGGTAGAATGGCCTGCTACAGACACACATCAGAGACAGCTGAGAGGAAATACTCTGCAGGGGGTACATTCCTCAAATGCCAGTATAAGTGACCACCTCCCTAACAGTCACATCATATCAGTCTGGAGACAAGAGATGGAGGTAGGAGTGGCCCCTCTCACTATTATAGCAAATAACCACAGAAAGAAGCCCATCTTCCTGTCGGACCTTGGACTTAATGTTTCTGTCTGGGGCCACATAGTTCCATTCCACTGGGAGTTGAGCTGAGTCTGGCCCTCAGCCTCTGGGGTTGCTCTAGCTGCATACTTAAAAGACAAGAGAAAGAAATTGCATTGGCTGACCCCAGTTACTAAAGGGAAGTTGGGGTGTTCTTATACATGGGAGAAGGAATCCCAGGGCTCACTGAGACACCTCTTGATTTAGTCATCAAAAGAAAATAGTGGCAATCCCAAAAGATATATTTGCCAAAGACTCAGATCTTACATGAATAAAGGTTTGTGTTGTTCCACCATTAACAGACCTACTCAATCTGGCAGATGATATGATGAATGTGGAATGGGTGCTGTAAGAAGGAAGCTATGAACTGGAAACAGGTCCTATAGCAGTTGTGTTTTATGTTATTTTAATTGTTCCCCTTTGCTCTCACTTTCTCCTAATCCTTTCCTTCCCTTATATGAACAGTGTTGGTAACGGCTAACATTTTAGATTTCAGGTTAAACTGTGACACAATGGAAGTCAGTCAACATCCAATATTGGATGAAATCACCATCCAATGATACAACAATTGATAAAACTTGAGGCACCCCACAGA
This sequence comes from Galemys pyrenaicus, assembly GCA_019455555.1. Classification (NCBI taxonomy): domain Eukaryota; kingdom Metazoa; phylum Chordata; class Mammalia; order Eulipotyphla; family Talpidae; genus Galemys; species Galemys pyrenaicus. The sequence goes on along the minus strand of JAGFMF010011839.1, from coordinate 1,382,149 downwards.
AAAGACTTCTGTACTGGCTATCTTCTATTTGCTCCATACAGCTCCTTACTTGTATGGCCCGAAACCATGGGTTCTCTTGCCCTAGATTTCTAGATTCTAGTTAGGTTCAGCCAATGAGAGGCATCAGCAAGGACATCAACGGGTGGGAAAACAGTGAAGTTGGGGTAATCACCACCCTGAATTCCCCCACTCAGGGTTCCTGTGAATTTGCTGTGACCCTCTGTTAAAAGCCTTCTCTGAGTTTTATTAACCATTTTCTCTTTTTGCCTCTTCACCATGCTCTACTGTTATCAAGCCTCGGATATAGCACCACTTCTTACTGCTTTTGCCAAACCCTTTCTACGCCTTTCTAATAGTCCCTTTGTTAAATTGACCTTGAGTACCCAGTTGGAGGGTGCCACCTGTTTCCTGCCAGGAACTTGCCTGGTACAACCAGGTCCTGTGCAGAGCACTGGAGTTACAAAAATAAAGAACTGGCAGTTCTCCACAGGGTCAAACTCAGGCCAACAACTATGTAGAAGATACTACACATAACAAAAAGCCCCATTGGGGTACATGTGAGATACACAGTTGCCACCAAGGGTAGAGCCATTCATTATGCTTCCAGATGGGGGGGTAGAGTGGGAGCTTCCAGTACACTGTTTCAGATAAAAGATTTGAATTGGATCTGAAAGGATAAATGGAAAGTTTGGAATATCTCCTTAAAAAAAAAAAAGATTTATTTATGCATAGAAGAACAGGGTGTAGGTCATAGGTACAGGGGGTAAGGTGAGGTAAGAAGATTCACTAGAGACAGAGTGGAGAGCAGAACAGGTGGATCTACTAAAATACACCGCTGAGGGGACCAGTGGGTGAGACAGGAGAGGTCTGCTGCGCCATGTGGATCAGCTCCCTGGCAGGGGCTCGAACTCATGTGGCAGTGGCTGGTGATAGTTTGATAGCACTGGAACTTTACCCCTGTACCACCAGAGAGGCCCTTGGGTTATAGCTTTTAGAGATGCACACTGAAGTATTAACAGGTGAAATCAGCTGATGACTCATATGTTTCAGAATGATTTATAAAAGAAGAAGTGGGTACTGACATGCATAAAACTACATTAGTTTTAGCCTTGCGTTGGTAGTTACTGATGCTGGCCATTAGTATCTGGTGGTTCAATATAGTAGTCTATTTTACATGTGCCTGAAGTTTTCAAAAATAGAAAAACTTCTCAAAACATTGTAAGAAGCAGTGTAAAAGTATTAAGCGTTAGGGATTAAAGATTTTCCTGGGATGGGGTGAGGCTGCTGAAGGAGACAGACAGGATGATTGCTACTTCATATTTTTACTCAGATGAGAGAAAGGGACTTTTTCCATTGGGAGGTAGAGTTAGCCTTTAAAGTACAAGGAAATCTTGTGCATGAATGAACATTGAGAACATTATGTTACGTGAAAGAAGTCAGGCAGAGAAATGCAAATACCTCATGCTGTCACTTACATGTAGAATCTAAAAAATTCCCTTTTAAAAAATTACATATATATAATATAAAATATAAATGACATAGGATACTAGTTTCAGGTGTACAATCTGATGATTTGTTACATGTTTACATTGCAGTGATCCCCACTGTAAGTCTAGTTAACATCTCTCATCACGCATCTCATTCTTACAAAGTCTTTTTTTCTTGTGATAAGAACTTTTCAGATCAACTCTTTTGGAAACTTTTATTTATTTATTTTTAACGATTTACTTATGCATACAAGAGCTGGGGTACAGGCCAGAGTGGCGGGAGGTGAGAGGATTCACCAGAGGCAGAGTAGGGAGCAGAACAGGCAGACTGACTAAAACACACTGCTGAGGGGAGCAGCAGCAGCGGGCGAGGCAGGAGAGGTCTGCTTCACCCTCTTGGTCCCCTCCCTGGCTGGCAGGGATCGAACTCATGTTGCAGTGGCTGTGGTTTGCTTCACAGTGCGTTGCTTAATCCGCTGCACCACCAGGGAGACCCTTGGCAACTTTTAAATCTAGATTATGGTTATAAACTATAACAACTATGCTAAGCATTATATCCCCGTGACTTATTTTACAATTAGAACTTGCAATTTTTGGGCCTCCCTGGTGGCACAGTGGGTTAAGCAACGCACTATGAAGCAAACAGCAGCCACTGCAGCACGTGTTTGATCCCTGCTGCCGGCCAGGGAGGGGACCCACATGGTGCAGCAGACCTCTCCTGCTGTGCCCGCTGCTCCCCTCAGCAGTGTACTTCTGTTGATCTGCCTGCTCTGCTTCCTGCTCTCTGTGGTGAATCCTCTCACCCCCCACACCTCTGGCCTGTACCCCAGCTCTTGTATATATAAATAAATCTTTAAAAAAAAAAAAAAAGAACTTGCAATTTTTGCATCTTTTATCTTCCTTCACCTTCTTCACCCACTTCCCTTGCCTCTGTCAACCATCACTCTGTTCTCTGAATTTGTGCACTTGTTTTTTAGATTCTACATATAAGTGACAGCATATGGTATTTGCACTTCCCTGTCTGACTTCTTTCACTTAACATAATGTTCTCAATGTCCATTCATACACAGGATTTCCTTGTACTTTTAAGGCTAAATAATATTCCAGTGTATCATCTAACAGATTTTCTCTTTTCATTCATCCATAAATGGACACTTATGTTGTTCATATATGTTGGGTATTGTAAATAATGCTGCAATTAACATAGGATTGTAAATATCCTTTCTAGTATTTTTTTTCATTTGGGTGAATACCCATATATGGAATTGCTGGGTCATATGGTTGTTTTAATTATTGAAAGAATCTCCAGATCGTGTTCCATAGTGACTGAAACAATTTACATTTCCACTAAGAGTGCACAAGGCTTCCTATTTCTCCACATCCTCACTAACACTCCTAATTTCTTATCTTCTTGATAATAGCCAATTTAACAGGTGCTATATGATACCTCATTGTGATCTGGAAATGCATTTTTCTAATGATTAGTGATATTCATCACCTTTTCATGTGCCTGTTTAGTCTATTATTTTTAATGTCTGGATTTACCAAAATGATGAGCTGCTTCCGGGTGAAAGTGGGAACAAGAATCTTAAAGAGAAATACCTGTTCCCAATCTCCTGATCCAAAATGTAGTAAAATGGCATGTAAGATGGAAAGTGAGTCTCACTATCCAGAAATCACCAAACTTAAATTAAGTCTGGGGCTTTGTTAAACTGCAGACTGATTCAAGGTCCTGAATTCTAACAACCTCCCAGGTGATGTTGTCCTTGAGTAGAAGGTCATCACTCTGTGGTTCACAAACTTGTTATAGTTTAAAATCACCTGGGGGTTTTAAAGAAATACTACTCACTAAAACTCTTCAATTAGAAATCTTGGTTTAATTTAACTAAGGTTTCATATCATTTAAAAAATTATCTTCCAGATAATGCTAATCACTCCTTAGAGGAATATTTTAAAGACCAAGTGACATGGTTGATTATTTCTAATTCATTAATGATGCATTTTGAATCAACCACACATTCCATCATTCATTCATTTATTCAATTTCCAATTCTAATGACTGAGTGCTCTATTTTAGATAAATTATGGTTATGAATTCTTCATTTTTCAATTAGTTTTTCCATCTTCTAGAAATAACTCCTTTCTGCTGGGTTTTCATTGGATTGTTACATAATGAAATAAAAACTCTGAATAGCATCTCCCCACAAACTTCACACTAAACTGCTTCTTTTGGAACTAGACAATAGCAGGAGAGAGCAAAATTCAAAAACCTAGACAAAGAAGGAAAAATCTATTTTCAGTTTATATTTTGTTAGAGATGATTTGGCAGTCAGGTGATATGTTAAAATTATCCAGAATTTTAAAAATGAGTAGTTTCATGAAAATCTTCTTTGTTCATTTTAAATCAAGGAATTATACATATAACTAGAATGCCAAGCAACTACAATAATGGTCCTGGCATATAGATATTTGCATTTGTCTGTTGAATACTTTCAAAAAAGAAGGTAGAAATATCAAGTTTCAGTATCTTAAGAATGTCTTTATGGTTGTTCCTTATGCACTTGTACAAAACTTATAAAGCTCAAACTAGTGGAATTGCTTGTTTATAGGGTATATGTGTTCAATTATCAAAATATTACCAAATTGGGTACAATTGATTGTATAAATTTATCATGCCACCGTCATTATATTATTTTCTATTGGTCTTTGAGAATTATGACTTCTGAATTATAGTCAATTTCGTGGATTTTATGTGGTATATCTTTGTATTTTTGATTTGTTTCTCTAATTCTAATGAAATTGAGCAGTTTTTTCCTTTTATTCACCTTTTATGTTTCTTCTTCCATTTTCAAATGTTTGGATAATTTTTGTATTGGTTTTTGTCTTTTTCTGTGTGTTTTACAAGAGCAATTTGAATGCATTTAGCTTCCTTGTCAGCTATGTGATGCAAGTAGCTTCTCTCAATTTGTAGACTGTGCACTTTCTTGTCTTTTGATGAACAAAAGCTCTTAATTTTAATATGGTTGACACATATCAGTCTTTCCAACTGTACTTTTTTGTGACGTGTTTTTATGTACTTCTTCCTACCATAGAGACTTTTTTTAAAAGTCTCCTATTTCTAAATGTTTAAAGGTCTTACCTTTATAGGCTTAAGTATTTAATCCTTCTGGAATTACCAGAATCCCACTCTTGAGAACTGACTCACATGTGGAAATGATAACCATAAATTCCTTCTAGGAAAACATGCCTGGTATATGCCCTATGTCTTTGAATTCCCCTTACACATATTCAAATTTGCTACTTTCTTGCTGGCCAGGAACAGTAACACACACTGGACATGTGCATGCATAGCTACTTTAGCTCAGTCTGGAAAAGTGAATTAGTTTCTCCGTTCCCAATCCTGACAGATCTGACAAGGGCAGTAAAATAATTCTAAACATTTAAAAAAAAAAACCAAACACAAAAAAAAACACTTTAACTCTAAGGGCTAAACAAAATACTTCCTCTTCCCCAAAGTGTACTGATAAGCCTCCATATTATATGACTACATTTTTAATGACCACTAAAGGAACTTTTTATGAAAACAACAGTAGTTACTCCTATATAAATAAGTCAAATAGCACAAAACAATAGATGAATGATATGACTTTAAAAACAACAGCAAGTCAGCTTTGCAGTCAAATCCACAATTTTATGGCAGAAAAATGACCAAAGGAGGAATGCCTGAGGCCAGCACTGACATGTTGCTTTATTTTCAAGGTGACTAGGCACTTCACAGCAAGGGAACAAGTCAAGCACTTTGCTGTCTGATATAAAGCAAGAATAATAGGGTTACCCTAACTCATTTGGGTCTTCAAGATATTAAAAGGAAATCCTATGAATCTGGATTTCCAGACTTAATCAATTTTCTTCCTGATTTTGCTATGTTGATATCTTGGCCTTTATGAGCATAAAGGACCATATGAGGAAGTTTTCCATTGCCTCCATTAACAGACTAATAGAAACTTGGAAACCTCAATTACTATGTGGTTTATTTGATTAAATACTTGTCACGTTCTCTATTTAGGGAGTGAGTCTTTTTGAAGTTTGACCTCCTTGCAAGTAGATTCCCTTTCAAAATCTTCTCTGTGAACACTCCTTTGGCTTGTTCAGTCAGATACTTCATTTACTTATGGGTTGTCTTTCTTGCGTGGTATTAAGTGTTCAATAGTATAACATCTTTGTTCACTGAGTCACACACACATATAGCATTTTTGACTGGGAGTATTTTCATTGCCATTGTACACAGATCCACCCTGCATACTGTTCAAAAACAGGCTTTTGGTTAAGTAGAAATACTTGGATTTGGCATTTTGGTAACATGCAATAGGAAACAAAACCACACTTGTGATGGTCCTTGAGTTTGCTCCATCTCCATTTTAGCTAAAACTCAACGGTTAGAATTAAATCAATCAGGTCCTCCCTGGTAGCATATGGAGTTAATTTAAGTCTCAGCACTATGAAGCTATCGGCAACCACTGCAGCACAAGTTCAATCCCTGGCCAGGGAGCTGACCCACATGGTGCAGCAGCCCTCTCCTGCCTCGCCAGCTGCTCCCTTTAGCAGTGTATCTCAGTCAACCTGCCTGTTCTGCTCCCCACTCTGTCTCTGGTGAATCCTCTCACCCCCCATACCTCTGGCCTATACCCTAGTTCTTGTATGCATAAATAGAAATCTTTAAAAATAAAGAAGTCAATCATTAAATTATGTATGTATTTTAGCAATTTTTATCTGGAGTTTCCTTACCAGGAGAAACTAAACACTTAGTATTCTTGCCTTATAAACTTCTAGAAGTAGAAGAGTGTGGACATTCATGAGCCAGCAACTTTCTTCCATTTGTTTTTATGTCTTCTTGGAGTGATTATGGTCAAATTGCAATATTTGTAGTTCTCTTGGTAGAGATATTCAGGAGTTCCCATTCTCTCTCTCAGCATTGAGGACAAAAGGTTAATGCAAATGCCCTGAGGTAGACACAATTTTGAATGCATGTAGAAGGAAACCATGAGATCATCACAAAAGAAATGGCTTTCAGGTCAAAACCAGGAAAATACTCATCTTCGTCCAGTTTAGGTGCAGGTCGCAGAAACTCTGAAATTCACAATCCGGAATCCAAGTCTTAAGGACAGGGACTATACTTGACAATATGGCACCTATATCCCATTTCTATGAACTTCCTTCCACCTTTCTCCTACCTTCCAGAGGTGGCCATCAGAATAAAGCAACGATCCCAGAACACAAGCAGCAGACAGCATGAGTCAGCATTCTCTCAGATTGTGCTGGATGTTCCCACATGAAGCTCTGCGGGTCTCAGAGAATGTGAGACAGTTGTGGGTACTGGCTGGATCTGGACTGATTCTCATAGAACTTCTGCAGTTGGTGGCACAGGCTCAAGGAATCAGCTGAGCTCAGTCACCAGCCTCACTACTCTGCATCTTCTGTATCTGAGAAATCTCAAGATACAGGAGTCAAGTGAAAAGCCCAACCTGGTTCTCTCTCACCAAATCCTTAAGGCAGGTGAAGCTGTTAGCAGTATTTGAAATGGGGGGGGGGGGAGGGGGGAAGGGAGGGGGAGGTGGAGAAGAACAACTCTTTTTAAGCTTTCTACCATGATCACATTGAAGTTCACCAGGGCCTATGTTCAGTGCTGGACTTTGGGGTGCAGCTCACTGAAGAAGTTTGCCTAATGTCCCAGGGCCGGGTTTTCCTGGCTTTGTCTACCCAGGAGAACTAAAAACATCTTTTCTAGCCACTCTTTTTAATTCAGCCATTCTTACGGGTGTGAGAGATCTCATGTGGCTTTGAACTACATCTTCTTTATTGAAAGTGATGAATCAGTGGGCCTTCTAGGTATTCTCTTTGGTGAAATGTCTGTTCAGTTCTGTGGCAATTTTATTAGTTAGGCTTTTAAAATTTGTCAATTTGAATAAGTTTTTTTTATATCTTGCTTATTATACACTTGTCATTGTGTGTCATAATCTATTTACATATATATTTTTAGAAATGAATGATTCCTTTATTATAAGATTTTTATTTATTTTTGTGTAGAAGAACTGATATATAGACCAAGGTGTGAGGGATGAGAGGATTCACCAGAGACAGAGTGGGGAACAGAAAAGGCAAATCTATTGAAATACACTACTGAGGGGAGCAGTGGGCGAGGAAGGAGAGGTCTGTTGTGTCATGTGGGTTAGCTCCCTAACTGGGGATTGAACTCAGGCCTTTGAGGTGCTAGTGCTGAGACATAACCCCTAGGCCATCAGGAAGGACCCAATAACATACTTTTGATTTTATTTCCCTTATTTTAGGGATTGAGTCTCCAAAGACATTTTTTTCATTGATATCACAAAACATATTGCTAATGTTTTCATATATATATATTGCATTATTTTTGTAGGTCTTATATCTAAGTCTTTAATCCATTTGGAGTTTATTTTTGCACATGGAGTTAGAAAGTGCTGCAACTTCATTTTCTTATACATGGTGTCCAGTTTTGCCTACACTGTTAGTTAAAAAGACTTTCCTTTCCCCACTGTCTGGTCATGGCTTCTTTATCATGAATTAAGTGTCGATGTATGCGTGGATTTAATTTGCCCCATTGAATTTAATTTGTCCCATTGATCTGTGTGTCTATTTTTACTCCAGTACCATATTTTACTAATTACTGTTGCTTTATATTACAGTCAGGTGAGCTGATGTCTCCATTTCTTTCTTTTCCTCAGGATTGAGCAAATTTTTACTATTTGTGACATATTTTTGTTCAATTTATTTGAAGAATATTGTTAGTATTTTAATGGGGATTATAATAATTTTTATATCACTTTGGTAGAAAAGTCATTTTGACTATTTGATTCTCCCCATCCTTAGACATCACCATGTCATGATCTATATCCTTTAATAACATCTTATAGTCTTCATTGTATAGGTCCTTCACCTCCTCGGTTAGGTAAAATCCTAGACATTGATTCTTTTGAAGTAATTGTGAATCAACAATGGCACTCCATATTGTAGCTCCCCTCACTCTCACAAGGTGTACTGCCCTAGCATCTCTGTAAATTAAAATTTTTCATTCCTCTTTCCACTGGACTATCGCATCTGTTATCCATTTATCTTCAGGAGCTATTGGTTTTGTTCTGGTGCAATTTAGTTGTATGTGGAAGAGAGCCTGGTGTCTTCACTTGGTCACCATCTTGCTGAACTCTCCTGAACTCTTGGCTATGCTTTCTCAGATAAGAAGCAAATTGTACAAGTAACAAAAGAAAAAAAATGGATATTGGATTTTGTCAAAACGAAAACTTTTGTACATCTAACTTCATAATTCCAAGTAAGTCAATGCATGGAATGAGAGAAAATATTTATAAATCATTTATCTAATAAGGATATAGTACCCAGAATATGTAAATAAACTTTACCACACAACAACAAAAAGACAAACAACCCAAATTAAAATGACTTGAAGAGACACTTCTCCAAATAAGATATATATATCAAGGATCAATAAGCACACAAAAAGCTGCTCCTCAACATCACTAGCCTTTAGGGAAATGCAAACCAAAGCCGCAAGGAGATGTCATTTTATACCTACCAGGATATATTTTAAAAATAGAAAATAATTGTTGGCAAGGATATAGAAGATTAGAACTCCTATACATTGCTGGCAAGAATGTAAATTGCTGCTGCTATGGAAAAAAAGTGTGGCTCAGACAGTTAAACAAAGAATTACCAAATGCTCCAGGAATTCCACTCCTTGGTAGAATTCCCAAGAGAAGTGAAAAGAGGAGCTCAAACAGATACTTGTATGCCAGCAATCGTCGTGCTGTTACTCACAGTACCCAAGAGGTGAAAATCCAACCCAAATGTCCATCAACTGATTCATGGATAAAGAAAAGTAATGTATAATGAAATCCTATTCAACCACGAAAACAAATGAAATTCTTATAGATGCTGCAGCATGGAGAGACCTTGGAAACATTACATTAGTGAAATAAACCAGACATGAAAGAATAAATATTGTATTAATCACTTAAATGAGATACCAAGAATAATCAAATCACAGAAATAGCAAGTAGGAATGGTGGTTGCCAGGTGCTAGGGAAGAAGATATGGGGAGTTACTGGGAATGAGTACAGAATTCCAGTTTTGCAAAATGAAAAATGTCTAGAGATGGATGGCGATGATGGTAGCTATACAGAACGCCACTGAGCTGTATGCCTAAAAATGGCTAAAAAGGTGAACTTTGTGTTTTGTATATTTTATCACAATAAAAAAATGGTATCTTAGCATCTTGAAAAAAACTTCCAGAATATTTAAACAATGGTCATGTTGTTAAGACTGTGTAACTTTAGGGCCTCCCTGGTGGTGCAGTGGGTTAAGCAACACCCTATGAAGCAAACCGCAGCCACTGCAGCATGAGTTCGATCCCTGCCTCCCGCCAGGGAGGGGACCCACATGGCGCAGCAGACCTCTCCTGCTGTGCCCGCTGCTCCCCTCAGCAGTGTGTTTCAGTTGATCTGCCTGTTCTGTTCCCCGCTCTCTGTGGTGAATCCTCTCACCCCCCCACACCTCTGGCCTGTACCTCAGTGCTTGTATGCATAAATAAATCTTTAAAAAAAAAAAAAGACTGTAACTTTAGATAGCAGTAGTTTTTATGAGTAAAAGCATATTTAAAACTAATCAAAATAAAGTACCTGACAATAAAATAAATAAAAAATGGTAAATGCATTCCTTAACTTAAAAAACTAAGAAGTATCGCTACACACTACAACATAGATGAACTTCAGAAACTTTATGCTTAGTGAAAGAACACAGATACAGAAAGCTACATAGTATATGATTCCACTTCTGTGAAATAGAATAGATAAATTCACATAGACAGAAAGCACATCAGTGGCTATGGGCATAGGAATGCCCACTTAAATGGGTACACAGTTTCCTTTTAAAGCCATGCAAATGTTCTGAAAGTCTACAGTAGAGAAAGCTGAATTTTATGTTACAGTGAATTTTATATTATGTAAATTTTACCTTATTGAAATTTAAAAAAAAAACAAGGCAAGAAATTCTCTTGTCTTTTTTATCGCTTTTGTAAGACCTATTTTAAGTAGGACTCAAGAATTTGTGGTTGGTACTCAGTGTATGTGACACATTTAATTAAACCATCAAGTAAAATTTTATCTGGTACCACTTTTAAAGTGTAATACATGCCTAAGGAAGTATAATTACTTTATATCAAATATATTTAAAAGGAAATGTATTACAGATAACTTCTGGTTCTGTATTTCACTCTAAACAGGATCAAATACACCGTATAAATAGGAATAGGTATACATTTAAAACTTGTTAAACAGGCAAACGAAGACAAAACTATTGGCAAACTAGAAAATATTTTCATTACTAAAGTTGAAAAATCAACATCTATTATTTATCTAAGACATTCTTTTTTTTAAAAAAAATTAACTGTTAGACACAGAAATTTGCCTTTTTCCTAGATCATCTATTATTTGAGTTAAAATGACTGATTATTCACAATTTTATATCCTTTGATAAAATGAATACTTCTCAAGTGTATGGGTGTAATCACATAAATCCAGCAGTGATTCAAAAAGTGTTGAATACGTATGTCCCAGAGCTGTTTTCTTGCTTACTCTAGAAGTCTTTCCCCACTTCCCAGATGAAGGACAAGGTTGTTGATGTTCTCATACTCTCAGTTGGTCTTTTGTGACATATAAAAACTATGTTAAATAATCTTCTAATTACTAGGCAAGTATCAATCTCCCTGGAGAATATGTAATTTCTCTAAAGGCACAGACTTTGTTCCCATTTCAGGAATCAGTCCCAGTATCAAAGAAGTACATAATGAAATGTTTAGTAAAAGGTTAATGAATAAGTATGGCACACTACAGAGTGTTTTATAAAGAACCTTATAATTTTTAAAAATTGTTTTGTTTCTGGTTGTTACGAGTGTTGGTGGAGAGAGGAGTATACTACTGAGGATAGTATGAAGGAATATGAGGTTCTCACATTCAACGGTTTAATATTCTCCCAGCTCTTGTCAAACGTCAATTAGGACAAGGTTTACTTTTTATTCCATATCTTAAAATCTTGAGTAAAACTTGAAAATTAGTAGTTTCTTATTTGGAGACCCTGGGTTTCAAAAACATTAGCTAAAAACTACTGCTTCTTAAATAATTAGAACAGTGATTTTAAAAAGCTCTGAAATGGAAAAAAACAGAATGTCTTTTAACAAATGAGGGTTAAACCACCATGGTACCTCCATATCATAAAATACTACCATATCACAAAAGGAACTACTGATTAATGCAGAGGATCTTAAGAGCATGATCTGAGTACAAGACGCTGATCTGCCATAGTGGCTGTATTCGACCCTTTAACATTCTCAACACGATAAATTGTAGAGCTGAAGGACAGACTGGTGGTTGCCAAGCGTAGTGGGTGATGGCATAGTTGTGACTGTAAAGTGGTAGGAAGGGGCAGATCTTTGTGGTAATGGAATGGTTTTGGATCTTGAGCGCAGTGGTGGCTTCAGTAATCTCCACATGTGACAAAATGGCATTCAACTGTCCAAATCCACTGAACCTAAGACAGTTTTCCTGTTTTGATATTGCACAATAGCAATAGTGAGACTGCTATTAGTGAGATTAATAATGAGATTTATCCACAGAGGGAAACTGGGTGAAGGGCTCACAGGATTTCTTTGTACTTCCTGTGAATTTATAATTATTTCAAAATTAAAAATCCAAGAACTTTTTAAAATGTAAGAAGCAAGGGAGTTAAATACACAGAGAAAAGCCTCCAGACCTTGCGAAACTGGGTCATATCTCCAGAAACACCAGTGGGCAAATGACCCGTGAAGGAAACGAGGTAGAAAAGCATGCGTAGGGTTCAGCTCCCTGTCAGAAATTTGCACCGGCTCTAACTTACTTCTAGAATTAGTAGGCACTTCAGCTATTATGACAGAAATGATGCCACTTACTACATCTTATTGCAGAGGAGGAATGAATCCTGGAGAGACACTGCCCTGAAGTTCCACTTAGAGAGTCTCAAGAATGATGGAGAAAAGAGATTTGGCATGGTCAGCCTTCTGATCAGCAGTCTCCAGACCCCAGGACCCAGGCCTTCCCATCACACCCTGTGAGGCTTGACAGGAAAACCCTTACATTATGTAGACAGGAGCTAAAGATAGAATTCTTTGATCCCCCACTCAAAATAAAATGCCCCCACTCAAAATTTAAGCATAGGAAGTAATTTTTTCCTTTGAACAGTGGATAAGATAGGTACTACAAAAAATTCTACACTCCTCCAAAAATTCTATACTTCTTTTAAACTTTTCATAGGAATTAAAAGGTTTGGGGGAGGTGGAAGGCAATGTTGAAATCCATCGTTCTACTATCATCACATGAAGCCACAGGGCGTAATGTTACTTCAGTTTTAGGTTCCACAGTCACTCAGGGCAGAGTCCTTCCTGGACAAGAGGCACCATTTATATGTTTTAAATAAATAATACTGAGATATACTTTACGTACCATGAAATTAACCTATGTCAATGGCTTTTTTTCTAGTCACAGAACTGTGCAGTCATTGCAATTATAATCCTGGACCATTTTCATCATTCCTCAAATAAACCTTGTTTATTCTGCTGGTAGCGGTCATTCTCCCTGCCCCCACCACCCCCCAAGGCCTCAGCCTTAGGCAACCAGTAATCTACTTCCTTTCTTTCTTGGCTTTCCTACTATAGCTATGTTTTATGAGTAGAATCTTACGTGTTCGTTGACGAGTAACTTCTTTTACTGAACACAATGTTCTTGAGATTCATTCCTGTAGTATATATCAGAATTTCATTGCTTTTTACTGTCAAACAGCATTCTATAATATGGCTACTTTGCGAGTTGCCTCTACTTTTTGACTACTGTGACTACTGCCGCTCTGAACATCCAGCTTGTCTGAATGTTCAGGTCTCCTTGGAAGACACTTAGGTGTCTAATTGCCGGGGCATATGGAAGGCTGTACTTAACCTTTTGAGGAGCTGTCAGACTATTTTTCAAAGGGTTTACACTATTTTATCTTCCCATCAGTAATGGATGAGGACTCCATTTTCTACATATCCCTACTAGCACTTCTCACTAAGTCTTTTTTGGTAACCATTTTTTGTGTTAAGTGTAAAGTGGTGTCTTCTTGTGGGTTTGGTTTACATTTCCTTTTCTCATATTAATCACCTTTTCATGTCCTTACTATCATTTGTATATCTTTTTAGAAAAGTTTGTTCAAATCCTTTGCCCATTTGAAGAAAATTCATTATTTTATTATTGGGTGTTAGAAGTCTTCTATATTCTGGATGTAAGTCCATTGATGAATATACAATTCACAGTTTTTCTCATTCTGTGGGGATTTTCACTTCCTTTACAGTTTTTTTGAAATACAAATGTTTTAATTTTGAATTGTCTAATTTGTTATATTTTCTTATACCAGTGAGTTTATGACATCACCTCTAAGAAATAATGACCTGTCTCAAGGTCATACAGATTTTGTTTCATTCAGAAGTACACAGTCTTAGCTCTTATATTTAAGTGTGTGATCCATTTTGAGTTATTTTTTTCTATATGGTATAAAGTTGAAGTCTAAATTCATTTTTTTTGCACACAGTTGATTGATTGTCCCAAACCATTTTTGAAGACTCCTTTGCCACTGGGTTTCCTTGGTAACTTTGTCAAAAATTAATTGACCATAAATGTAAGGATTTGTGGGCTTCTTAATTCTGTTCCACTGATCTATTTTAGGACAGAACTACACTGTCTTGATACCATAACTTTGTGTTCTTTTTTGAAATGGGGAGGGGGAGGTTCTCAAACTTAATTTTTCTTTTTCAAGCTTGTTAGGTTTACTCTGGGTCTTTTACGTTTCCCTAAGAATTTTAACTTGTCTGTTTTGTTTTCCTGTTTCTCCAGCACTGGATCAGTGCCCGTCATATAGTAAGTGTCCAATAATGCTACATGAATGAGTGAATGTGCTGGTACTATTTGAGAAAAAGTCAAATGGACAGCAGACTAGACTAGTGAATCGTCACTGTCAATCTCAAGTGGATCCTAATCACCAATTCAGTCTGTTACTGTAAGACTCTACAACTGTGATTTTAAAAAAATTCCATTAATGGTGTTAAAATTGGGTCATCTTATTGGCCCCTTCCATTTCCATCTTTTCCATCTGTTTCCAAATGCTTTTTGAGCATTTACTATATGCTAAGTACTGGATTAAAGTACTAAGCCCCCCAAAAAAAAAAAAGTACTAAGCCCACAGTGACAAAGCCCTTACCTTTATGAAATTTACCTTATAATTTTCTGAAATTAACTGTGCCTAAATAATCAGATCACTAACCCTAAAGCCCTATTCAATTTACTTCCCAGTGTTGATTATCTTTTCCTAGACCAACTAAAATTAAGAAGTCTAGCAAATGATTTAAACTGAACTGTACCAATTTATGCACATAAATCAAAATTTCCATACTACAGAAATCAAGTTTTAAGAATTACAGATATTTGAAAGCTACTTTGAAGAAAGGAGTTGGCAATGGAGTTGCACCTATAAAATTTGAAAGCTTGGTGCAAATTAGCAGCATTAAACTAATGTCTAACAAATATTCTTCAGATAACATTTTATGTTTCAGCTCAAATCCCAGTGCTGAAACTTTTAAAAGCCTTTCATATCAATTATTTTGTAGAATATATTGATGTCATTGTGGTTTATTCTAATGGTTAGTTACTGTCAATTTTTGAAAGTCTACTTCAAATATTCCCAGCATATATGAAACAGTAGCCCAAGTCATTTTTCTAATGGCTAAAAAGGTTTTAGTCTTTTGTCAGCAAGCACTGTAGTCAAAATATTTCAACCACAGATTCTTCTTTCATCAGTGTACAGCAAAGTGCCTGAGTGAAAGTTTAGAGGTGGAGAGAGGGCATTGTGCTAGGGAGCAGAAAATACTGAATTAGCTCCTGGACAGAAGCCTAATTGCCAACCTATTTCATTTGACAACCAGAAAGGCTGTTTTGAGAAAACTTTTTATGAACTTCTTTTTAAAATGTCTCCAAGACAAGTTCTAATAAGCATAGACTAAACACTAGTTCCCTATTTGATTTCTCTACAAAATGTGACCTTGTTTAACTAAATACTCTGTTTTACTGGAAACCAAAGCATTACCTAATGAAGCAAAATCAACCTAATTACAGGATAAATTAAAAATTCAAGAACTTCAGTTCAAGGCACTTCAACAAAGTTGTACTATGAATTGTTCAGAATTCACAAAGCAAAATGAAAACAACCCTCAGTATCCATGTTCCTGAATGACTCTGCAGAAGCAAGATCACTATGGGAACCTGCATAATCTGACTTGGAACTCAACAAAATAGTATAATAGTCAAAGTTGGTTATAAATGGAGATTCTTCAGGAACTTTAGTGACATTCCTGGTTCTTCTCTAGTAGTCAAAGCATATACAGCAGTGGCAGACATAGGGGACTAGGACAGTGTTCTTAAAGTTCTTGACTTCAGAACCCTTTATAACACTTAAAAATTATTTTTTAAAGATTTATTTATGCATACAAGAACTGGGGCATAGGCCAGAGGTGTGGGGAGTGAGAGGATTCACCAGAGACAGAGTGGAGAGCAGAACAGGGAGACTGACTGAAATACACTGCTGAGGAGAGTAGCAGGCAAGACAGGAGAGTCTGCTGTGCCATGTGGGTCAGCTCCTTGACTGGGGATTGAACTTGTGCTGCAGTGGCTGCAGATAGCTTCATAGTGCTGTGACTTAACCCTCTGCATCACCAGGGAGGCCCACTTAAAAATTATTAAGGATGAGTTTGAACTTTTGTTTATATGGGTTTTTAATCATTATTTACTACTGTAGAAATTAAATGAAAAATGTTTATAGTAATTAATTAAAACTAATGAAAATAACATAAAACATCTTATCACAAATTACTATATTTCCCCCCCAAATGACGAGAAGTGTGGGATCATTTTTCATTTATGCAATATCCTTAATCTCTACCTTACCTGAAGATAACTATACACATTTTGCAACTGCATTGAATCTACTGCCATTTTCACTATTTGAAGCATGAAGAAAATCCAGCATCATACAGATGTTATCAAAGAGAGGTGTATTTTAATAATCTTTTTGGGTAGATAGTTGTGGTTATTTTCATGTGATACTACACCAGTACTCACCCTGTGGCAGCTTTTTCAATAGTTGATTGTGAAATCTGAACCTGTATCAGTGAAGTTTTCATACATTAAAATTAATTGATCTTTCTTAAATTTCAAATGATCTTTTCCCATTCTTTATTTTGCAACATTATTTATTGGTCATTTGAAAGACATGTTTTTCTCAGTTATACAGATAATCCAAATGTTGACACATTTAATTATACAGTATTAGACAAATCGCATTTATCCATATCACCAACGATCTCATCAGAAAAGCATTTAAGGCCTAGGAAGCTGTCAAACTCACAGTGGTGAATATAAGTTTTCTAGAGTTCTGAGCTTTTATTTAAAAGTTCAAATTTTCCTTGGCAACAAACATCAGTTAAAACGACTATTTTCTTCCATGAAGAAGCAGTAGTCAGATTTAGTTCATTTTTTCAAAAAATGTCGGCCAAATACCTGATTCTGAATTTGCTCTTCCAGATAAAAATAGCATTTAAAGGGAAAAGATGGTAGTTAGTTCAGCTTTAAAATCAAACAATAGAATGTGTGCTCTACCTGTAGATGGTTAGAGCACAAGTGTCTCAGGCATATTTCTGATTACATCACACACAATTATTAAAAAGGATGTGTACTCAAAGGTGGACATTCAATAAAATTAATGATTTTTACTGCCTTGATATTTTTTAGTGAACTGGCTTTTTTTCCCTCAACTGTGAGTGCAGGGTGGTTAAAAAAACCAACAAAACAATCAGTGCAATCTGCTGCCACTGTCTTGATTTATGGTAAGACATTAAGTTGTTTTCCGATTAATGCATTTGCACCATCAGAGATATGTCAATGCAGTAAAAAAGGTAAAAAAAGAATGTCTTAGCATTATTACAAAAATAGTTTTGACTTTGTACATCCCTTGCAAAGGTCTCAGATACCAGACTTCAAGAACACCTGGACTATGAGGAGAAAAGCTGTATGGAGCAAGGGAGATGTTATGCTTTGTCCCTAGAAGTTGTCAGGGCAATATAAAGCAGAAAAGATATTCTACATTTGTTATCTCATGTGCTACTATAAATGCAAGCTCCTCTACAGCAAGTATTTGTCTCTTCATTATCAGGACAAAGAAATAGGCTTACAGGAAGTGACAGAACACAGAGTTGGAATCTAGTCTGACTCCAAAACACAGTTTTTCTCTTTCTGGTAAAAAAAGGTATCTTTTTTCTTACTGACTTTGATATAGGGACCCTTCTCGAAGATAAGCCATGTCTCCATTCTATCTCCTAGCATGTTTCCTATCTTTCAGTGAAATTTTCCTACAGCCAGTTATCGAAATCAGAGGTGATAAAAAAAGGGCATCTGGAGATCTCTTTTCCTTGGTAATCTACCATTGGGTCCTAATAATTGTTAATTGTTGGTCAGCATCAACTTGGCCTCAGAAACTTCTCAACTTTGCACAATCACCTGATCACAAGCCTAATTAAGCATCACTTTTTGAAAGAGAGAATCAAATTCTGGAAGAGTGTAAACTTTGCCTTGCTTAATTAAAAATAAGGATTTTTATCTTGTTCAATTTTTTCTCTGCTTCTCAGAATTTTAAAAGAAAATTTTGATGGAAAGATTATTTTTGTAATTGTTCTTCAGTATATGCTTTTCAATTATTCATAGTATTTCTACCCTTGTTACTTTAGCTATCATTACAGTGACGTTTTCCCAGAGACAAGAATTCTCATTATTTATTTTTTATACTAGAAACTCTCAATCAGTTTTTATTAAAATTGTTCCCCTGCCACTCTAACAAGACCAAGGGCAAATTAAATAGACCATATTGAAACTCAAGAGTTCTCCACTAGGGCCTCACACGTAGAGGACAGACCCACATTTTCTCCTAGTTTGGAAATTTGTCTTTCTGGTGTTAAAACTAACACTGTATCCCAAAAACTGAACCAAGCCAAAGCAAACTTTGTTAAAATCTTTTTACACTAGAACACCAAAAAATGGAAATACAGAGAAGTTAGCCTAATCACCAAAAGTTATGGGTTTAGTTCAACATTTTACTCATGCCTAATGCAAGACCTTATATTTGCTTCATTTTAATAAATCACATTCCTGTTCATTTTTGACATTTTCTAAAGCTATTGGATGACTTTCATTTCTCTAAGTGTTACCCATTTCTATACCTTTGGAAGATTAAAATATTCTCAGCCTAAAATACCCTATTTGTTCTCTGCGGAAAGTGTTAACTCTTTCATTAACTTAAACTCCTCTGGAAACTTCCATTTTTTACATTCAGGGAGAATCCTTCTCCCACAACTGCTCTTCAATCTAGGTGTGGTGAGTGGCTTCATTCCCAGAACTCCTACACTGTTCATACTCAGTGTCCTTTACTTACCATTTAGCATACTGTAATATACTCACCTTTTTCTTCGACCAAAATGCTTGTGGAGTTCTTGAGGGCAAGGAGCATGTTTTATTCATTTATATGGTCTCATCACTCAGTATACTTCCTGATTTAATCCAGATGCTTATAAATTTTGAATGAATTTTGAGTTTTCCTATTCTCTACTTTTAATTTACTTCACATTTCCTTTGAATTTTTGATGTTTTTTTCTTATTCTACTTAATGATCTCACATTAGAGAAAAACTGACTATTTAAGACTCAAAAAACCACTCTGGTTTTCAGATCTGTATGATGGAGCTACTGACACAAACCTATTTTAAAAGCTTGTACTAAAAACAAATGCCTTCCTCTCTTGAAAAGAAATGTTAAATAGAATGGAAGTTCACTTTGGATAATCATTTGGCAATTTTATATGCAGTCAGAAATTACATCGACCTTTTGATCAAGTAATGCTAATCCCAAGTATTTACCCAAAAGAAATGAAAACATTTACCATAATATTTATGGCATCTATATTCATAGTAGTGCAAACTTATAGGCAAACCAAATTTCCATCAAGAGAAAAATGTATAAAGTGTGGTATAAGGGCCTTCCCACTGGCATAAAGGGTTAAAGTGCAGCACTATTAAGCTGTCTGTAGCCAGTGCAGCACGAGTTCGATCCCCACCCAGCCAGGGAGATGACCCACATGGCGCAGCAGACCTCTCCTGTCTAGTCCACTGCTCCCTTCAGCAGTGTATTTCAGTCTGCCTGTTCTGCTCCCAACTCTGTCCCTGGTGAATCCTCAGTCCTCTCTCTCTCACACACACCACCACCCCCACCACCACCACCTCTGGCCTGTATCCGAGTTCTTGTATGCATAAAAAAATCTTTTTTAAAAAATAAACTGTGGTATAAAAGGAAGAGTAATTTGAGATAGTTAAAATGGAGTGATTATTAATTATAAACTACTGAAAATTAAGTAAGCTGAAGAACAAAGTAGTCAAAGGGGCCAGTGCTTACAGTAATGGAGTCAGTGTAGTAAAGGAAATTGTGAAGCCCTTGAGTCCTTATTACTCCTCCAATTCTTGACCAAGCTAGTTAAGGTCTAAGATTTATGGTCACAGTATGTAAAATTCAAAATTTTGGAGCCCACAGATTTTGTAAACTGTAAGTTCCAAATATATCAGTAGCGTGAGCAAAGAAATGATTACTTTCACTATATTTGTACCGATATGTAAGCAATGTACATTGTTTTAAAGTTTTATGTATTAAATTGTCACACACCTCATATCTATCTCTGGTTGTCTTGATTTACTGATATATAATATTCCATCTTATGACTATCCTCTAGTGCATTTATTCATTATTGATAGTTCTACTTTGTTTTGCTTCCACTCAATGTTACATACATCATTCTTAACATATGGGATTTTCCGAAAGATAAACATTTAGGAGCGGCGTGGTGGGAGTTGACATTTCAAATTTTTCAATACTAGATTTTCCCAAATTGCTTTCTAAAGTGGCTGCAACAAGCACTGCCAGCAGATATGCAATATCTGCGTGCGTAGGGGAGAAAACTTTTGAAAGACGTATAAACAAGATGATGTGCTTGCTTTATCATCGTTTACCTCGGGTGCCCAATAATCAACTCTGAAAACAAACACCACTTACAGCTATTCTCAGACTCAGAATCACAGGAAAACCCTCCAGCTACTACCGGGAGCTGCTCGACGCCCACGCTTCCGGCAGACGTGCTGACGCAAGGGCGGACGTTGCACGCTCGGGTCGACTGCGTACTCTCCGACGTTTTTTGAAGGCCCCTTTGTTAGCTGTCTGGTAAGATCCAAAAGACATTTTGTGCTAGTCGACTGATTCTTTCTCTCAAGAAAGGAAACCATCTTCACGGCCTCTCCTGTTCTGAGGTACAACCCCCTCGCGCCACAAAAGAATCGCTTTCGACTGGCGTTTCTTTCAGGCAGTAACGTGGGCAGCCCTGGGCCCTTCTAAGACGCCGGCCACAACCCCGCCTCTTTCCTTTCGGCCGGGACCGCCATCTTCCAGGTAGGTCGTTCGCGTGGCTCCCGGTACCCCGGGTCCCAAAAACTTTAGTTCCAATTCTGTGTTCACTTGGCCAGTGCATTGGGGCCCGAGAGAGTCTGTGTAGGTTGCCTGGGGCCTGTTGGCCTGGATGGTGAAGCTGTGTCGATCCTGGGTCTGGAGCAGCGTGCGCCGCTCCGGGCCTGGGCTGGGGGCTGAGCGCCGGGCTGCGGGGCCGCGGCCCGGCAGAGGAGTAGCCGCGAGAAAAACTAGCCCGAGTCACTGGACTGAGGGCATTCAGGTTAATTTGGAAAGGGTTTTTTTTTTCCCCCTATAGTTTTACTGCCTCATCCCCAGTGTCCTGGCCCCTCGGAATAATTCAGCGAGGCCGCGTGGCCTGGTCCTTTTCAGCTCTCTGTCTTTTTGCCGTTACTCTAAAACTTAAATTGATGCCGGTTCGAGATTTGGGGGTAGTTAGTGTTTTAAGACTAGGCGTCATATTTTACCTCCAGCGAGTTACACATGTCTGTGTTTGTGACAAAGAGAGCCCGTGCAGGTCGGGGTTGGAGAATCCAATTAATAAGTACGGGCTAGTCTTAATTTTATTGCACACTATAGTGGGTTTTGTATTTGATACTAAAGCACGGTAGGTAGCCTAATCCACGAGGTTTTACTTTCCGTGGTGGGTCGTTACCCAGGGTCGACCTACTGGGGAAAGTACTAGCAGTAAGATTGCATTCATTTTACATTACGGTGTATTCTAACTGTCCTCTGCTGTAATTCTCTTGTGCCTGCTGCACAAACTATCATGCAAAAGAAAAAAAACTATATATAGTGTTGGTATGAGCGGTTTCAGGCAGGGTATGAACATAATCACCCACACCTAAGGGGTGTATTTTTAAAAACTCCATTGAATTGTGTGTGTATTAGGTCATGCTGTAATACAATGTCTTCCTTGGAAAATGGGTCTAGTGAGAGAAGCACAGGCCCTGGAATCCGGCATTACTTACATTTCCGTCACTTGACCTGCAGAACATGTCCTTGTAGAGATTTGAGAAATTAAAACAGGTTACCTGGCACTTGGTAGTTGTATTTTTTCTTTTATATTTAAGTGAAGGATGCATTTGTTGTAACAATCGTTCAGCGTTGATTAGATGAAACACTTGTGTTAGATGAAAAAGGTTATTTCTGGAGTCACTTTAAGCATTGTTATTAAGAGACTGACCTTACTTAGGACACTGTCTACAAATTTCAGCTGCCTTAAGTATGTTTTGCTTTGTGATATAAGTAATTGTCAGTGATGGCTTTTTAATGATCTGTGATGTTTTTGCCCTTTTTGGAAAACAATGAAATCTCCAATTCTGAATGCCTTAAGTGAATATTTAGATAATGATAATTATCTTTTCCTAAAGACTTGTAGGAATTGCTGAGTGCTTTGTTTGCATTGCCTCAGTTAATTGTAAAGGTATTAGCCCCATTTTTACAGTTGAGAACAAGGTTTAAATGTAGTCTTCTGTCTAGTAAAGAGCAAAACCACATTACAGATTTTGACATAAAAATAATAAAGCCTTTTCCCCCTTTCTACCAGACATTTTCTAATAAACAGTGGTGTGAACAGAAATAAGTGAATTGGACATTTTTGACAGTGAACTTCTGATACTTTGGAGTTGTAATGTTACAGAACTTGGGGTAGTTATAGCTAACATCTTGCTAAAACGATGTTTTTAAAAATATATCTTTTATAATGTAATGATGGATTTGCCAATTTTTTATTAATTGTTCCCTAATTCTGACATTGCTGCTGGAAGTGAGTGACAAATACCAATTTTGTGGTTGTATTTGACTAATATTTTCTGTTTTCAGTAAGTCGCCAAAATGACTAACACAAAGGGAAAGAGAAGAGGGACCCGCTATATGTTCTCTAGGCCTTTTAGAAAACATGGTAAGTACTTTTACCCTTGAGAATAAGCATGATACTGTGTTTTATTAATACATGTGTTGTATTTCATATAATGTGGTCTCAAGAAATGTCAATAAGCGTCTGTCAACTTGTTATAAATGAAATTATAATGGTTTCTGAAATTACGAGCTACAGAGATTTAAAAATCACTACGGCATGTCAAATGTGCCAGGTTGAAATCTGGTGACACATTTTACTCTATACTTTGATCTGGTTACTAACCATGCTGTTTTTTTCCCTCACAAGGAGTCGTCCCTTTGGCCACATACATGCGAATCTACAAGAAAGGTGATATTGTAGACATCAAGGTAAATGACAAAATTGGGTAAATAACTTACAGAATAACACACGTTAACACGTTAGGTTAACTTTGATGTGGTGTTTGAAAGCTTTTTTTTTTTTAATATCTATATTTAAATGTGTCCTGGCACTCCAGAGCTTAATGATGATTGTCTTTTTGATTGCATGTAAAGCAATGTGAAAAATACATTTCACCGGCTCTGAAAGCTTTGAGGTGCCATTTAAAAAAATAAAATCATGGATTATCTTTAAGTCGGCTTTAAAAGGAAGGGATGTTACTGGTATAACATTTATCCCTTTTTAACAGGGGATGGGCACTGTTCAAAAAGGAATGCCCCACAAATGTTACCATGGCAAAACTGGAAGAGTCTATAATGTTACTCAGCATGCAGTTGGCATTGTTGTAAACAAACAAGTAAAGTAAGTAATGTCGTAGTTCTTTGTGGCTAAATAAGTATTCCCTTGTACCCCCTTTTCACTTTACCAGTTGGACTTATGTCTTTATTGGTCATTCAAATGGGGCAAAGGAAGTATATCCTTTTAAAACTCAAGCAAACTGGGTGTTTGTCTTGTAGCCTGTCAGAGGAAACAAAATGAGGTAGACTTACTGGAAAGTTTTATGGGGTTTAGTGTTTAATGATCATAGTTTTCAGAGTACAAATCGTTTAATAAGTTAAAATGTTATTGGTGTTTTGGTTACCTTGCTTAGTACTTCAGTCTGTTACCTAAATCAAGTTTAAAAGTGCAAATGTTTGCCTTAAGACCTTCAGTAAGATTAATAAAGGATTGCAAATTAGCCATCACCATGTTGATCATATATCTATGGGCAAAAGGTTCATGGTTTATTTAATAAGTGAAACTGCCAAAATTAATGTAGATATAGTTGATACAGCATACTAGTTTTAGGTATACAACATGACGATAATTTGTATATATTACCTAATGATCAACATAGTAAGTCCAGTTAACTTTTCTACTGATACAGTTAGAAATTTTTTTCTTTTTGTGATAAGGATTTTTAGGATCTATTCCCTTAGCAGCATTTGAAATATGTGAAGAATGTTGCATATTTCCTTCATGGTAGAAATAATTGCCAGTATTTAACTTAAGTCACTATTTTGTCCTGGTATTTTGTGTGTTTTGACCTTAAGCCAGTTCACTTGTTCTTCCTCTACCTCTCTCATACACCAGTCTGTCCTGGAGTGTGTTTTTTTGATGAAGCATTTATAAGGATTTCTGTTTTCTCCAGGGGCAAGATTCTTGCAAAGAGAATTAATGTTCGCATTGAGCACATTAAGCACTCTAAGAGCCGAGATAGCTTCCTGAAACGTGTGAAAGAAAATGACCAGAAAAAAAAGGAAGCCAAAGAGAAAGGTACTTGGGTTCAGCTGAAGCGCCAGGTGAGTTGACGATTTCTGATTTTTAAATTTTGGGTATTGATAATTTTACATGAAAGTTAATGAAGTTAAAGAATGACGTATTTCACTAGTTCTGATAACACTATGGAATTGAAGTGTAATGCTTTTTAGTTGTATGCTTGAAGTGTGGTAATAACTCCTTTTTTATCCCCCCTTAACAGCCCGCTCCACCTAGAGAAGCACACTTTGTGAGAACCAATGGAAAGGAGCCTGAGCTGCTGGAACCCATTCCCTATGAATTCATGGCATGATGGGTGTGAAAAAAGAAATAAAAGAGCTCTGGACTATAAAAATATTTCTCCTAATTGAGTAGAAGTGTGGTGCTCCCTCTCTGAAAAATATTTAATGAAAACTTTTTATGTCCTAATTTATTGGATGATGTCTATCCAATTTAGTTGTTTGCTGATGGTGGTTTGTTATACCACAGAAATAAACTCAATTGGCTAGAAATTGCCAGGTGACATCTATACTCAAAAACAGTCCCTCTGAAAAAATTTGAAAAATAAAGTTCATCTGTTGCCTTACATTGTTAAATTCAGGAAAGTTGAATACTCCTAATTGTATCTTGAATAACTAAAGTGTTAGGGATTGTATATTATTTAAAACACCCTGTCCTTTGTAAGTTTCATACTAGTTCTGAGTTCTTTTGACTTCATGGAATAGCACTCTAGTGTTTGATAATTTTGAAAACCTTTATTTTTTAAAGCAAGATTAATAAAGCAGTTAATACATTATGGGGCACTATAAGTGCTCTACATAATTTACTCATGAAGAACTTGAAATACATATTTTGCCCCTTTTACATAAAAAGTAAGCTGAGGCATAATTGTCCAAGGATACAGGTCCCAGGTATTAGGCAGATTCAAGCCGAGGCAGTCTTTTTCACTAGTGCTGGGTTTATCAGTGGGAACATTAAAACCTGTTTTGTGATAAATGTATTTGGTATTTGTTAATGCTTTAGTATTTTTACTAAGGTCTTCAATTAGTTTCTCAAATGAAGTATTATTTCATAGGTCTGCTTTAGAATTAGTAAACCTAGTTTTAAGTCTTGAATTGGGTAAATGGTGAACTGTCCTTAAAATTTTTCTGTAGTGGTAGAGTTGTATATAAGTGTGATTATTTAGGTCAACAGTTAATCTTTGTGCCAACACCACAAAAAATAAGGAAAACCTCATTGCATCGGTTGGTGCCCCTATTCTATATTTCCCCATCTTAGTTGATGACACCAGTACACACCCAACTGAAGTGACATTGTGTTCAATTCTCATTTAAAAGTTCTATTTCCTGATTATCATAGCCATTTCTTTATGCCTACTCCCACTTTATTTTCTCAAACTATTACAACAGTTTGAAGACTATTGATCCTTTAAGGATGGTTGTGAAAATTAGGATCAATGTTAGAACAGTGAAGAAGTGCCTTGCTGAAAATTTGGTAACTTCTAGTTTCATAATCTTGTGAATTAAGAACTTTGCAGTCTTTCTCTGACAAGAATATTGGAAATCCAGCTAATCTTTTTTATAATTTTTTATTTTTTTGGGTTTTATTTATGCATCAAGAGCTGGGGTGTAGGCCCAAAGGTATGGGAAGTGAGGATTCACCAGGACAGGGTGGGGAGCAGAATAGGCAAATCGGCTGAAATACACTGCTGAGGGGAGCTGTGGGCAAGGCAGGAGAGGTCTGCTATGCCTTGTGGGTCACCTCCCCTGGGAAAGAGATGCAATGGTGTACTTAATACAGTCTATAAGGGCTGTACATATACAATGAGGTGATGACAGCTTCTGAGTGAAGATGCAGTTAGTTTTTTTGTCCTAAGAAGAGTTAAGATAGCTAGGGAGATGAATAAGGACATAGTTGAGAGTGGAGACCATATCCTGTTCTTGTATGCTCCTAGTAGTCACCCTATAGCGTATAATAAGAGTGACCTTGGCAGTCATTATCTATGTCATACACGATGTATTTTTAAGCTACTCCTTGCCATATACCTTATATCTTCATGATTTTGTTCATACTGCATCCTCAACTTGATAGGCCTCCATTTACACTTACCAGATAGTGCTCATGCTCAATGACCACTTCATTTCAGGTTATTTCCCCAGTGGTTCTCCCAACTACTACTACTATCCTCCAGCCTCCACCATTCAGATTTAATTCTGCTCATTGCAGTTCTGTTGGAACTTGCACCCTTAGCCTAGTCACTCCATTTTCGTGACCAGAGTGTTTGCCATCCTGCTCTCCACATTGAGAGGAAAAATCTTAGAAATCATAGAGGTCAGTATATCCACTGATGACCTACTTTGGATAAGTTGCAGAATTTGAAACGTATTTTGCCTGTTTCACATTATTAAAGACTTAGGATTTGGGGGGGTAAAGCTTATAAATGATTTAATTTGGGGGCTCTCTGAAGGTAAGACAGGAATATCTTTGTTCTTACAGTAACAATAGAAAGCTGTTATAGGTACTTACACTTAGGGCTTTACAGGTAGCAGATTTGCAATAACTTGAAATTAGAGGAGCTGATTACAGGACAGGCATAATTCCTATTCTGGGGAGTCCCTAAAGGCAAGAGTACATCTCCAGTAAGCTCAAAATTCAAAGATTTACACTGTAGTTGATAGAGTGTTTAGTGGAGGTGGGAAGGACATTCTTGACCTAGAAGAGGACTCTACCACATTTTGTCAGCTGGAAATCAAGCTCTGGTAAAAGTTAAGATAACTTTCCCAAGCCTGTAATTGCATATTACTAAGTTCTGTCCTTCATACTGGTTCTAAACACTCAAGAGATTTCTGTATCTGTGCCTACACATTCCTATTATCTTGTAAAACCACTTCAGCATGCCTGTGTTATATTGCTTGCACCAGTTTTACATAACTCCAGACACAAAAGAAATCCAAAAATGAAATAGAACACAAGCAGCCACAATTTTGGCAGGCAGTTCTACAGTTCAGTAACATGTCTGCATTAAAAAGTCATGAATTACTTCCTGTATTTGCAAATACAATGAGCTTCCAAGGAAAATGGAATAACATTTTGAGCTCTGAGCAAAGATGCAATGAAAATACAAATGGGAACATAATTATCACCAGACAGAAAAGTTCTAGGATTCTTGATTTTTGGATGACATTAAAACATGATTTCCTGACAGGGAATGACAAGAAGGGGTAAGCCCAGCAAGCAGCCAAACTCCCTTTTCCCTAAATAGTTCTGCATTATAACTCCAGGAAAAGGGATGGGTGTTCATTGCAGACCCAACTGACTGCTGCCTAACAGTGACCCCATCTTCTATTTCTTGATTTTTAATAAGGTAGCAACATAGTTGTCCTCTGCTAGATTATTTGGATACTCTCCTAACTTCTCAATTGTAAGAGAAAGTGCTGGGTTCTGAGAATTACTTGATTTCATAAAAGAAAGGAAGACAGCCTCTCCTTCACTTCCTGCTTGGGATAAGGACTTGATATTTGATGAATAGGAGCCATAATTGTTGGGTGTAAAAAGCGGAGATCAAGAGAATCTGACAGAAATCCCAGACTCACTGAACTGCCCAAAGACCTCTGGAAACTTAAAAGAGTTTGAAGGTAACTCTGTGGTGTCTGCCAGAGCAGGGAACTAGGTGCTCTGCTTCAAGCCTTTCTAGTTAAATAGTTGATAAAAAGGGGATTGCCGTAAAAGCTCATCAGTACAACTGAAATAAAGCAGTATCTGAGGACACTGGAATGCTTCTGAGGGAAGGTTGCTCTAAAGACTAAGGTATTGAGACAATGCCTACACACATGCCTTGTCTTTTTCACATGGTGAAGACATTTATTCCAAAAGTCAGTGAATAAACAAAGACCTTGGAAGTCCAGGATCACTGTGTGCTGGGTGGTAAGAGAGTCCCTGTCCTCCTGGAGACAGACATGAACCGTTCCACCAGAAAGCAGTGACAGTTGACACGTGCTGCCAGGGGTGCTCGAGTGTAACTGGGAGGTTGGGTTGGGGATGGCAGCTTCTTCCCAGGGAGGAAGAGTCACCATTTGTTCCTAGTCTACTTCAGGATTTTTCCTTTGAGCAGTGAAGTGTAGGGGTGAAGAAGAGACTTCAAAATATGTAAGAAAAAATGATGGCATTTGGTGATTAGTTGATGAAGAAATACAAGTAGTTGGGCTCAGGTCACTGGCAAGTACTACTGGGTTGAGGGAGGCACATTGATCAGTGTGGTTGACTGAAAAGAATGGATCCTACTCATTTTCTGTACCCCAGCCCTTTCCAACATAACTAGCTCACCACTGAGAATAGCATGTATTTCCCCACCCCTTGAATTTGGACTGATGTGACTTGCTTTGGCTAAGATAATGTAGCAGAGATGATGGGTTCTACCTTGGAGCCTATAGCTCAAGAAATCTTTGCCACTTCCACTCTCTTGAAACCCTGCTCAGCTATCAAAAGAATGGGCCCTTGTCCAGACTGCTGATGAGGAGAGACATGTGGCTCAGTCATTCCCCTGCCCTCCCATCCTGGCTGCCAGCTAGCAGCCAGCAGTCCCCAGCCCTTCTGCAAATGCTTTAAAGAGCCCAACCCAGATCAGCTGAGCCTGGCCTCGACTAGGATAACCACTCCAAAAACCTATAGATTTGTGGGCAGCTATGAGGGATTGTTTTAAGCCATTAAGCTTGGTGGGGTTTGTCACAGAAAAAATGGACTAATAGAGAAAGGGATGTTAAGGATTAGTTGGACATAGGAGACCAAAATACAGGTAGCTAGATGCATGAGATTCTTTGAACCTGCAAGGATAAATCCCAAATTTTCTACCTTACGATGGTGAGCTCCCCAAACTCAAGGTCCAGACAATGTCTCTTGTTTTCCATGAACCCTGTCCCACACCCTTAAGCTATATACTGTAAGTATGTATTGTACTTGAATAACGCAGCAAATGCAGGGTTCCCCCATGCTTAGGACATTATTAACTGGAGAATTAGTCCAGAGTCAGAGCTTCCAGCAGATGAAATGTTTGTTGAGTGTTCAGCGATGAGTAAGTTCTACCAGCACCTGCAGTTAGGAGGCCGAGCTGCAATCCACTGCTGCTGCCAAGGGTCCTTCACGGGTCTGGAGCAAGGCCATAGGACAGCAGTTCCCTTACACTGATTAATCCACGGCTCTTTCCTCAACCTTTCTTTCTCCCCATTTAACCACCCCTCAGCGGCTCCTGAAAATACAAAAAGCAACATTTGACAGGAATCTATTCCTTATTGTTGCATTAACATCCAGCTGGTTGCAACTTTTCCTCTTGCTTTTGTAAAACCCCCTGCTCATCGCTCCCATCGCAGGTTAACTCCCCAGTCTAGTGACAGCCTAATGACTGTCATGCTCTCAGCCTGGTGGTCGTATTTCCAGGGGTGGGCGGGGGCCGGAGCCGCGCTGGTCCAGGCTGAGCACGTCAGGCGGCGAGGTGCGCAAGCCGTGGTGACGGTCCCCTGCGCTCCAGCTCTCGCTCCGCCCCGCCCCTGCTGCTCGAGAAGGGGCGGGAAGAGGAGGAGCCTATGATGACCGCCGCGCCCCCTCGCGCGCGAAGCCCTTTAAAAGCCGTGGGCATTGCCAGCTTCGCGGGCCTCTCGGTTGCCTCTGCCTCGAGTACTCGGACTACCGGCTGGCGAGCGGTCTCGAGGTGACGAGGCCCGAGCTCCAGAGGCTTGCACCCTCCGCCTGCGCGCGCTCCATGAGGTCACCCACCATGTCCGGGCACTTTCTGCTCGCGCCCATCCCCGAGTCCTCCTCCGACTATCTTCTACCCAAGGACATCAAACTAGCGGTGCTGGGCGCCGCTCGCGTGGGCAAGAGCGGTGAGTGCGGCAGGAAGCGATCGTACCCCACCGCGTCCAGGGTGTGGGTCGGGCATGAACGAGAGGTCTGGGTGGAGGGAGAGGGTCAGGGCGCCGGGAGGGACCTGGACTTTTCGCCCCAGTCCGGGCCTCTCCGCGCGCGCCTGCTTTCAGGCTCCATCTCTGGAGCATCTACTTCTGGACTCTCGCTCGAGGTGTCACCTGTTGAAGAATGTGGGCTGTTCGACCTCTAGTTCTATCCACTACAAAGTCCGCGGGTGGCCACGGGGCCCGCACCCTTGACTTTGCAGAGCCTTAGTATGCAGGCAGTGTCCGCGGTTCTGCGGCCCAGCACTCCCTCCGTTTCCGGAGAATGTCCTGGTGTCACAGGCAGGTTCGAGTTCATTTTCATGTTTCCTTTTCAGCAATGATTGTGCGCTTCTTAACCAAGAGATTCATTGGCGATTACGAGCCGAATACAGGTTAGTATCGTTTGGTGCTTTTGTGGCTGCATGCTCAGACATCTTTTTTCTGATGCCGGTGTAGTAATGCAAACTTGCCTCTCTCCAGGCAAGTTGTATTCACGACTGGTTTATGTAGAGGGAGACCAGCTATCGCTGCAGATCCAGGACACTCCCGGGGGCATCCAGGTAAGGTTTGCCTGGAGCAAAACATCTCCACACTACCCCCTCCTCCCCATCTTCTAGACACCAGGTCTCAGAGCGTGAGGTAGAGATCTAAACAGTCTGCTGGGGTGGGCTGTCTCCAAGTGGGGCATTAAAAACCCACTTAAGCAGGGGTTTTTTGGTTCAACTTCTTTTTGCAGTCCTAACCCAGGAATCACTACTTGAACTTCTTTCAGAGCTCGGCTGTGGAGCCATCAAACAACTATGGGGTGGGATTCTGGAGAGGGTCTTGGGCCCTAGAAAAGACCGCTCAAGTGCTTCTGTTCCTGGCTGACTCCCTCAGTCAGTAACTGCTGTCAGATAACCCAGGGGCAAGCAGTGAGGAACATAACTTGATTAACAAGTCACTAATTGCTCTCTCTTCTGGGGAGGACTGATCTTGTGGAAGAATAGAAAGAAGGAATTTGTTTCTGTAACATTCTCAAGAAGGAAATGCTAAAAATATTTTTATGCCTTTGGGAATATTATATATTTATCTTGGCATATTTTCAAAATTTTGTTTATTCCGAGTTAGTTCCTTAAAAATTGCGCCATTCTAATTTGAAAGTTCATGCTGAAGTCATGCTTCAGGCAGCCATGGTTCACCCCAGATTACCTGTCAAGCAAGGGGCTTAAACATCACCTATTATTGAGCTAATCAAATAACCCAGGCAGGGAGCTGGCTGAGAATTTACTCTTTGTGTGTCCAAAGCCTCCTCCTGCAGAAGCTGGGTAGATTGAAAACTGTATTCAGTGATTTCTTTTTTCAAACTTTTTTTTCAAGGATGACTTTGATGTTATTCTGAATCATCTCCCACAAAAGGCTTCCTTGATCCAGACTCGTTTTGTTCTTTCTCAGGTCCAGGACAACCTCACGCAGGTAGTTGATTCCCTGTCCAAATGCATGCAGTGGGCAGAAGGGTTTCTGCTGGTGTACTCCATCACAGACTATGACAGCTACCAGTCGATCCGACCCCTGTACCAGCACATCCGGAAAATCCACCCTGACTCAAAGGCCCCTGTCATCATTGTGGGCAACAAGGGGGACCTTCTGCACGCCCGGCAGGTGCAGACGCACGATGGCGTACAACTGGCCAATGAACTGGGCAGTCTGTTCCTGGAAATTTCCACCAGTGAAAACTATGAAGACGTTTGTGATGTATTTCAGCATCTCTGCAAAGAAGTCAGCAAGCTGCACAGCGTCAGTGGGGAGCGGAGAAGAGCCTCCATCATTCCCCGGCCACGCTCACCCAACATGCAAGACCTGAAGAGACGCTTCAAGCAGGCTCTGTCTTCCAAAGCTAAAGCCCCCTCCACTCTCGGGTGAACCCATCTCAAGAGACTCTCTCCTTTTTATTATGGATCTGTTCAGCTGAAAAGACTGGGGGTCTCCCTTTTTAATCTCACATTCAGAGTTTATTTTTATACAGACTATTGGTTTTCAAGTGTATGTGTATATCTGAAAATTCATTGACTGTTTAAAAGATAGCTAGAGTTGGGGTTTTTTTTTAATAAAATGATTTTTTAAACTCAAACTACTAGCCACTTTTCCATTAAAGGCAAAATGAAATGTTGCTACTTGTTAAATGTCTTTTTATAGAAATCATACTTGCACTGGAGCCCAGAACCGCTGGGTGCTTGCCCTCAGTGTGAACTCAGATTGGTGTCTTGAGAAGGGGGTGGGGGTTGATGTAGTGGGAATCTGCCTGGGAGAAAAGAAAGTATGTGGAGGAGGAAAGGGCTTTGAATAATTGCAGGATGTCTTTAATTAGGGCACTTTGCCACTGGCCTGTAAGTGACACTGTGTGATTTTCAAGGGAAGGGGTTCATTGTTTGTTGATGCTAAAAAATGACAAACGTGTAGATTTATTATTTACTGGCGCCAACAGAGATTTGCCTATTCCACCCTATTAACACAAATTATTTTCCATTATTCCTTAAGTCAGTAAGTACACCCCACCATCCAGGGGTTGTCTAAAAATTCACCTTCCCTCTCTGTCAACCTGGTTCTCCATTCTCCTGGTCTGTTCATTCTCCCATTTTTTTCCTCTCAAGCAGCACTCCAAGTTTTCACAGTTCTTCCTTAGACAGAGAAAATTCTGGATAAGACTTTGGCTTCTTGGTTTCTTTTTTCTTTACACCAGAACAATCTCACTAAAACAACACTAATCATCTCATTTCCACAATTGAAAAATCTCAGCTGGTCCCCATATCTACCAAATAAAATATAAATGAGACCTGGCAGGCCACCCTGTTGGCCCAAGAGGTTAAGTGCCCTACTGTGGAGCTTCCCAGTCACTGTGATGAGGTTTCAACCCCCACCCCCACCCCCACCAGGGAAGGGACCCACATGGCATGGCAGAACTCTCCTGCCTCGCCTGCTGCTCCCCTCAGCAGTGTATTTCAGTCAATGTACCTGTTATGTTCCCCACTCTATCTCTGGTGGATCCTCTCACCCTCCCCCTGCCACCCTCCCCACCCAGCTCTGGCCTGTGCCCCAGCTCTTGTATGCATAAATAAATAAAATCTTTAAAAAATAAACAAATGAGACCTGGCACCAAGATTATTCGCACCTTTTCCACTTTTATCATCCCCTCCCAAATTTACACACGTGTGCATACACGCCCACCTGATGGTCCACTATGACAGAACAGTCTTTCTCAGTACACACCAGGCTCCTTCTTGCCTCCCTTAGTACAAATTACTTCCCGTATCTTGATGATTTTTTTCCTAAGACACATGCTACTTAATCACAATCCAGCTCCCAGCATGCTGTCTCTGAGTTTCCCTCTATTCCTGTGCATTTGTTACACCCCACCATTGTCATGTAGCTATCTGTCACCCGCATTGGAAGGTGCATTGCCTGGGTGGTAGTAACTACATTTTATGACTTTGTTTCCCAAGCTTCTAGCCCAGTGCTTGCACACAGAGTGGTAGGTTTTCAGTGGTTGATGAATAAAGAAGTGAATACTATTTTTGGTGCCAAGAGACAATATGGGTGATTATAATGAAACTACTTGTCATTTTTGCACAACAAGGACCAGAGGTGTTCTGAGTAGTTACATGCTCTATGTTAGCAGTGGCAGAGAGGAAAGGGACACACTTGCTGCCTGTGGCCTTTGCAGACGACTGCCCTTCCTTCCAAGGATATCTCTGTCCAGACCTGTGACAACAACAACATCCTTCCCTATTGCTGAGGACTGTCTACTTATGTGAAACGCTGTGGAGGATTAAGACAATTCGGTGATTCATGTCTAAAGGAGTGTCCAGGTAATTAATGAAAAATGTTGTGGATTCTATTAACTGTTTCTAAAACGCATAATTCTCCTTGCTCCTTTGTATATCCTTAGAACAAGAGGAGTTCTTCCTGTCACCCAGGACCCCAGCTTTTTCCCACATGTCTTAACATCCTCTCAATCACGGACTGGCCGCAGCTTGCCCAAAACGCCGGCCTGTGGCAGGGGTTCCTCTGTCCTCAAGGAGCTGAGTCAAACAGCCATGGGAAAAGTTAAATCACAATGGAAAATCTAAGCAATATGAGGTATGTCCCAGGCAGCTTCTGATCAATTTCCCAGTGAGTGAATGGTAAGCACAGGAAGTGCCTGAGCACTCATGCTGTGGGCCAAAGGGGCCACAAGGATGAGTCAGAGGCCAGTTCCAAAGGGAGAAACAGCCTCTAGGGGCTGGGGCAGCTGGAGGCCAAGCAGAAAGCACTCTGCTTTGGTCTTCCTGTCCTCAGCAACACGAATAACCCAAATCCAGGGCCTCCCGACTTTCTTTATTGTCTGGCTCCCAGGGCTTACCCAGCAAAAGATCTGTGCCATGGTTTCCAGAGACATCTATGCCCATTGTCTCTCTTTCTTGGGCCTCCTGTTGTTGGCAGGGAGTCTTTGGGTGGGTTGGGATGGAGTGGGGGGTAGGGGGGGATGTGAGGGGGGGTGTGTGCTTGGGTACATGTGGAAGATTCTTGGAATAGCAGTAGCCCTAGAGATGGAAGAGGAGAACATGGGGCTACCAGGAGGCTTTAGAGCAGGGAGTACTGGGATCTGTGTATAGGAAAGAGGATCTGAGTGAGGACTTGGGTTTGACAGAATGCCCAGGAAGCTGCACTCAAGCTGAACTCTGAACCAGGTGCCTGGTTCAATGCAAAGATACTTTGTGTGATTAATGATTTATATTTAATCACACCCATGGCAGAGCCATGGGCACCCTGGCTGCTATGATTTTTGTTGGAAGGGGCAGAACTCCTGAAACACTGGGCAGAACATTGAAAACTTGAGTGAGTGTGAAGAGGATAGCGTACATCTTTTTACTTGGTAGTTTTACCTCTGATGTGTCCCCAGAGGATGAGGATTTGCCTTCTCCTCCCTCCTCCCTGCCTCTGGCACTGACACCCAGGTCTCCATTTCTGCCACTCATCCTCCTTCTAATTGAGGCATAGTTCTAATTCTGCTCTAAAATTACAGAATGATTTAATAAATGTGCCTACCAGGGTGGTTCTGGAGAAATGGATGAAATCCAAATGACTAAATTGTATATCCTGCAAACAGTTTGTACTTCATAGGCAACTCAAAAAATAATGGAAATAGAAATCAATTATGACAGAAGAAAATTAATTTGTTTTGCTTGTGTTGAGGTGAAGAGTACAACAAAGGTTCTAAAATGTATTAATATCTGTTTAGAGAAATGATTAAAGTAAATAGCTGTGGAAAACTGCAGTGAACAAAAGAACAAATAGAAAAAGACAAGATGACTGTTTAGTCATGAATTTTGGACTAGAATAGCTTTATTGTTCCTTTTATGTGTTGTAATTTCAACTTCTTATTATGCAAAGTTACCAACTCAAATTTGCAATGCAAAGATATTTTGTGTGATTAATGATTTATTCTTAGCATTTAGTCTGTCTCCAAAAGGGGGGATATTTTGAAAGACTTTGTTAAAATTAGTCTCAAGCAATTTTGACACTCAATAAAAAAGCTGTGATATGGGAGGGAAAAATCCAAGCGATTATTATCTAGGGCTCTTAGAAAAATGAACTACTGTAAGTGATGATTAGAATCTTTTTCAGCGTAACAGAATAGAAATTTGCCTATTCTGTTTTTTAAGGATTTATTTTTTTTTAAGATTTATTTATTTATTTTTTTAAAAAAGATTTATTTATTTATGCATACAAGCACTGGGGCACAGACCAGAGGTGTGGGGGGTGGGGGAGGCGAGAGGATTCACCACAGAGAGCGGGGAGCAGAACAGGCAGACAACAGAAGTACACTGCTGAGGGGAGCAGCGGGCACAGCAGGAGAGGTCTGCCGCACCATGTGGGTCCCCACCCCCGGCCGGCAGCAGGGATCGAGCTCACGCTGCAGTGGCCGCAGTTTGCTTCACAGTGCGTCGCCCAACCCACTGCGCCACCAGGGAGGCCCTTTAAGGATTTATTTTAAAATCTATTTATTTTGATGGAGTACCATTGTTTTACAGCCTTGTTAATATTTTGACAGTCTAGGATTTCTCCCCTCAGGGGTGGTTGCTGAAGCTCTCTCCCCACCAAAGTACCCCACAGAATTCACGTCTAGATGAAGCATAGACAGCCCTCATGTACCTAATCCCAGTGGAAAATCATCTCCATAAGGATAGGACAGGTTGCAGTTAAGTATTCTAATTCAAATAAAAAATACCAATAAGAAAGACAGGAAACATTTTGACTCCTTAATCTTCAACCAAATGTAATAATAATGCTCAAAGAAAATGATGATTTGCAATGTGTACAGTCAGAAAAGCCATTTTCTTAGAAGGGCGCTCTCACACTTTGAAGTATATGCCTCGGCCCTGTGATCTGCGCCCACAACACTCACCTTCACAGCACCTATGAGAGTGTCTGGTACAAAACAGGAGCCTCATGGGCCTCCCTGGTGGCCTAAGAGTTAAGTCTCAGCACTGTCACCACTGAGGCCAGACCTCTCCTGTCTCACCCACTGCTCCCCTTAGCAGTGTATTTCAATAAATCCACCTTTTCTGCTCCTTACTCTGGTGAGACTCTTGCCCCCTCCAACTCTGGCCTACACCCCACTTCTTCTACACAATGCGCCCCCTTTAAAATCAGGAGCATCAAAAATATTTGTTAAATAGAATCATTAAAGAGCTTAAGGCCTCCCTAAAGTTATTTCTGCACTGCTCAGCGAGTGCAGTGGTGAGACTTATATTCTGGGTTGCCTCTTTTAACTGTTCGATAATTCCCCAATCTTCTTCGGCAATTGGAAACTGAACATTTTCCAGAGAAGGGCTACTTGAACAAAATCAGAGTCTTTGCTTACGACTTCTCTCATATCATTATGAAGGCCACAGGAGTGATTTGCATGATTTCAAATCACATTAACTGAGAACCAGCTCATGCGGAGTCTGGCACTCCAGCGTTGTAATTAACAATTAACACACCATTAGCGTTTCCTTCCCAGGAACTCAGTCCAGTGGGCTTCCCCCAACCTCCCACCCCATCACAGGGCCGAGGCATATACTTCAGAGTGCGAGAGCGCTCTTCTAAGAAAATGGCCTCTCTGGCTGAACACATTTCAAATCATCATTTTCTCTG
Organism: Galemys pyrenaicus; assembly: GCA_019455555.1. Classification (NCBI taxonomy): domain Eukaryota; kingdom Metazoa; phylum Chordata; class Mammalia; order Eulipotyphla; family Talpidae; genus Galemys; species Galemys pyrenaicus. The sequence goes on along the minus strand of JAGFMF010011839.1, from coordinate 1,344,280 downwards.
AGCATTATTATTGTTTGGTTGAGGATTAAGGAGTCAAAATGTTTACTGCCTTTCATATTGGTGTTTTTCATTTAAATTAGAACACTTAACTGCAAGTCTTGCTTATATAAAATAATTTTTTCTATAGACATTAACATGGTTTCATAACTGTGAAAAAACAGGCTAGTTCTAGGAACTCCTGGGATGAGTAGATAGTTCCTAAACAGCTCTTAGGAGGCAGCACAAAGTGGGTTCCAGAGTGAAATCTGGGTTTAAATCCTACTTTCCCATTGATCAATGTGAGTGTCCTTAATCTTAAAATGGAGCTAATATTCCCCATCAAGCAGCATAGCTGGCAAAGCCTCACATATATAAGGTGCTCCAGAAGCTGTAGCTCTTATATTTTCTTTTTTTTTAAAGATTTATTTATTTATGCATACAAGACCTGGGGTACAGGCCAGAGTCCAGGCAGGTAAGAGGATTCACCAGAGACAGAGTGGGGAGCAGAACAGGCAGACTGACTGAAACACACTGCTGAGGGCAGTAGCGGGAGAAGTAGGAGAGGTCTGCTGTGCCATGTGGGTCCCCTCCCTGGCCAGCGGCGGCAGGGATCGAACTCATGTTGCAGTGGCTGCGGTTTGCTTCATAGTGCTTTGCTTAACCCCCTGCGCCACCAGGGAGGCCCATGTAGCTCTTATATTTTAAAGGTCCATTGTCATATTTTGGAAAAGAGTGTTTCTTAAGCTTGCTTGAATATTCTAAAAGATATAGTAGTTGCTTTGAAAATTCTAATTTTCAAATCTGGGGGAAAGAAGTAACAATACTGAACTACTTATCCTTTACTATGTGCATTGGGTGAGGTTCTGTGGTGGAAAATGGGGGTGGGGTTTATTAACCAGTGAGCCCCCCCGCATTAGCTGCATTCTCTTATACCCTTCTTTAGCCAGTGCCCCGAGAAGCAGCCTCTGTAGCAGCCCCCAGTGATCCTTGTGGTTTCTTTTCTCCTTATCAGGGAGGTCTGCACCTTACCAGGAGAGGAAAGAAGGCCGAGTGTCAGTGTCTCAGAGGCTGTGACAGTGAATGGCTTACGACAGAGTAGGACGATGCTAGGAGCAGCAATCTGCAATGCATACTTGGGAGCTACGAGTGCCTTCTACTTCAATTCAGGCTGGTCCAGGATGTCTCCAGGGCTGTGTGTGTGTGTTGTATACTATGATCATATATGTGTACAAGGAGGAGCATGAGAGAGGGAAAAGTTTCAGGGTTTAAAAAGAAAGGCCACTGGGTTACTCAGATGGGGGAGAGGTGGAGATGCTGCTGCAACATCACTGGGGACGAAGTGCCAGTCACATCCTGTGTAGCATAATGACCAGGCTGACAGCCACAACAGCAATCCGCCACTGCAATGGCTAAATGTGCACTATTACTCCGTGTATTGGGTTATTCAGGGTTATTCACAAGGGATTGACTCACGTGATCATCGAGACTGAGACGACCCATGATGTGCAGTTAACAAACTGAAGACTTCAGAGATGTCCCACCTGAAAGCTGGCAGCCTCATGACCCAAGAAGAGTTGAGGTTTCAGTTCGACTTCAAAGCCAGAGACTAATGTCCCAGCTCAACACACCAGACTGCAGAGTTTCCTCTTACTCCAGGGAGGGCCAAACTTTCTAGTCTATTCTGATCTTCAATAGATTTTTTTTAACAACATTCTTTATGGAATTATTTGTGTTTAGCAGAAGATCCAGTCATATTTATATTCAATTATCATATCTTTTTTGTCTCCTTTAATCTAGTCCTAATACATTTAGATCCTTGTCCTCCAAAATCCAACATTTATTGGCAAAAGCATTTTTAGAAAATAATGCACTTCAAGCAGCAATGTGAATTCTCAAAACAACCTGCTTGAGTAACTCCCTTCATCTTTTAACTTTCCCTTATTCCTTTGGCACAAAGTACATCATACCTTTATTTATTTATTTCATACTGCAGAAGAGAAACAACTGACATTATAAATTCCTTTTCACTTTTGGGCGCATTGTAAAGCCTGAGTTCTAGGAACAGACAAGATGTTTCCTGACAGACACTTTTGGACAGGAAACTCTGGCTTGCTTGAAGGACCCACCTATGAGGAACGGTTAACAGACTGGGGGCCTGGGCCCCAGCAGGTCTCCAAAATCTCCATGAAAGGGCCATTTCACAGACCTCTCTTCACTGTCCCCACCCCAGTATACTTTAGAAAGCCAACATCATCACTTGTGATCCTATTTTCAGGGAACTTGTAAAAGGGGTGTCTTGCAATGGCACTAAGTCTCCAAGACCATTCACGGCCCCACTACAAGCTTCTCTTGGCTTCTCTCATTCTTGCTTTGAAAGGAAGTGTCTGCATGAATAATAACACATCCTGTGAATGGTATACAAACAAAATCAGCCCACTAGTGACAGATTTAGATGCCCAAAAATAGGCTGTCAAAGCACAATCCCCACACTGACATGCAAATCTGAACACCCACTGAAAAGGTCAGAATCCAGAGCTTCGAACATTTCAACTGGAAGAATGTTTGTGCCATTTATAGTCGAAGCAGTTTGTAATCATCACTATTTCCTTCCTCTCTCCATCCTTGCCCCAGAAAAGTGATCTCCCTTCCTCCATTTCTTCTACCCCTTCTCCTTGGTCTCTGCGGGTTGACTTCAAGTCTATTAGTGGTGAAGGGCAGATGGTGAGGTGAATCTTCCCTCATAGTCATAATCAAGTTCTACCTACCCACGTAGACTGGCAGTCACATTTCCCCAACACAATCCTCTTTTGGTTCCTACAGACCTTATTTACTCATCGTCCTAGATATGGTTTGTCTTTCCGGTTTCTGACCTTTATTTGTATGTTCCTTCTACTTGCAGCTCCCTCTACCCATGAACATCTCAGCCTTTCTGCAGTGCAAATGCCACTTCCTCCAGTTAGTCTCCTCTGATCTCCCCCAGCCGGAGTGGCTAGCTTGTAGTGGGTGTCTGATTAATACTTGTAGACCGAATGAATGAGCGAAGGAAAGATGAAACATTATTACCTCTTAGTGACAATGAGCATTAGTGTACATGTGGTTTTAGGGGACACTCAGTCCACAGCACAGCTGAAGGTTATCAGGGCTCAGACTAAATTAATTGAGATTTTACATGTTCCTCTGTATGTGCTGGGGTGTTGGAAACAGAGATATGCTACACAAAATCCTGACCTTGACTCTGCTATTTTATGCAGATGAGGAAGTGGTCTTGTTGATGCTGAGTGTGTTCAGAAATCAGAAGTCTGATGTTTGTAAATATTCTCTTCAATGGAATCATTAAGTATAGTGTTTGTTTATATATGTTCTTCCCAATCAGTGCTGAGATCCCAAGTATAATATGATTACAGCAGGGGGCAACCAGGCTTCTCAGATCCAGTAATGGTCAATATCATTGGCAGCCATGCTGTTTTGTCGAGCTTAGAGAAGCTGCACTGGCTTATGCCAACGATTTTGCTAAGTTTCTGTGACTTCAGATAATGATATTGGACACATAGAGAGGTGTGGGTGTGTTCTCCAGGAAAGATTCCTGCTTGTATTGACTGAACTGTACCTCCTTTAAATTTCTATGTCAAAGTCTTAACCTCTGTCATCTCAGAATGTGACTATATTTAGAGATAGGGTCTTTAAAGAGGTAATTAAATGAAATGGAGTCATTAAGGTAGGCCCTAATCTGATCTGACTGGTGTCCTCATAAGAAGAAGAAATTTGAACACAAACTCACACGAGGGAAGACACAGGGGGAGGAGCAGTCTAAAAGCCAAGGGGAGAAAAAAAATAAAAGCCAAGGGGAGAGAACTGAGAAAAATTAACCCTGATGACACATTGATCCTGGACCTGCAGCCTCCAGAACTGTGAGAGAATACTTTCCTGTTGCTTAAACCCCACAGTCTGTGGTACTTTGTCATGGTTGCCCAAGTAGACGAATACCCTCTCACTTAAGATTACCAAGGAGAGAGGCAGACTTCCCGTCATTCCATCCTCTGTGCTCAAGATTGTAATCTGGAAGACCTTCATGTGTGAGAAAGCCCCTTATTCCCTGTGAGGGGATACGAAACCAACTAATGCAGTTGTGAAGATCAGGAATTGTGTCTACACGTATGTGTGATAGGTTTAGCTCTTCCTAAAGGGTGATGTTCAGAGTGGGTTCTTGGTGAATTTTAGTTCGTCAACTGAATATCAATGGTAGTGAGTGGAATGTTTACCACTAATTTTTTGTTACTGCCTTGGGTGATTTGGGCTGTGTGGGACAACCCACCTCCCTTCTGGGTATAGCTGACTGGGTATCATCCTGCTCCACTTGATTCCCTAGCTCCAGCGGTATCGTGAGGAGAACGAGCACTTAGTCATTTCTGCAGGCAAATCAGCTACCCTCGCTGCCCTTTGCTTCCTCACCTGCAAAATGAGGGCACTGGATTAGATGTCTCTAAAATTTCTTCCAGTTTTAGAATTTAAGATCTTCCCAGTTACCAGTTAGCATGTGTTTGGCTAAAAACTTCATTCTAGCTACCTTCCACAATAGAAACCCTTAAAATCTTACAAAGTAGCAAGACCAGAGAATCCATTTTTTCATTCTTCCCTCAGTGTTAATATCATTCTAAGACTGATTCTTTTTGTGATGACAAGATGGTAGGCCAAGGCCATTGGGACTTCATTTCAGTCAAGAAAGAACAAACATCTTTCCCACAAAATAGAATGTGTTTTCTCATTCTGTTGGATGCATTGAGGACATACCGACCCCTGATTCTTATTAAATGTCAAGGAGCATCCATGCTGATCAACTTGGTCAAGATCTGAGATGAAGTTAATATGGGGGAATCAACCATGATACTCACCACTGCTTCTCCTGTCTCCCTTAGCACAAGCATTGCAGTTCTCAAAGTAGTTTGAAAGTAGCTTTTCCTTTAACTAGTTTGGTGCCACCAAAGCATGGAGTAAGTTCGCAATGATTCCGAGCAGACGGTTCAAGGAGTCCTGGAGCCCTCTCCTGGCGCCCTCAGTGGCTTTTTCAGGCTTTTATTGCCCCATTATATCAGAGGTGACCAGGTACGTGGCAGTCAGGGGGCCAGGGGGCCGGGAGGCTGGCAGACCTCCCAGCCCCCAGCGCATCTTCACTCTCCGTCCTCTCTTTCCTCTACTTCTCTTCTGCTGGCATCCTCGTGACGCCGGCCTTATACGCCCGTGTCCCAACCCAGGTGCACTCACTTGCGCATGCCCACTTAGGCATGCATGCAGGACCTCAGGTGTCCATCATCACACCAATGGTAGGAGGACAGAAAAACCTGTTCATTTTTCACTGACCCTACAACTAGTAAGTGTAAATCAGGGCTGAGGATAAAAGATAAGACCTGAGACCCCAGGACTCATGTCCTGTCCCATAACAATAGGCTCCTAGGTATGGAGGAGGGGCATGTGAGCTCTGCTCTTTCAGGTAGGGGATCCTGGAGTCATTAATCAGAGTCTAAAGCCAAGGCCAAGTGAGCCCCAGATTTTCTGCTTCCAACAGGGACTTGTAGTGTCATCTTCTAGAGAAGGCCTGGCTGCGCTATCTCTAGGACTTCGTTTCCTGCTACTCTCTTCTCCATTCATGAGGCTCCATGTCTACCTTGTTGGTCCTGGAATGTGTGGGAGACACTCATCTCAGGGTCCTACCTTAGATGCTCCCTTGTTTGAATACTCTTCAGCTGTCTCCTTGGTTAACTCTCAAATCTCACCTCAGTCAGGCCCACTCTGACACGAGCTTCCTTTCCTAGTATTCTGGCCACCCTTATTTCTGCCTTCTGTTTTATTTTCTGTAGCATTTTCACCATCTGATATGCTAATAACTCACCCAAAGATAATGTGTATTGCTTATTGTCTGTACCCCTATAAAATATTTATGTATTCACTAGCATACTCCCAGTGCCTGAGTCAGCGCTTGACCTAGAACAAATATTGCATAAATATTTGGTAAGTAAATAGACGGAAGGAAGCAGAGGAGGACATGATGAATTATTTTCTTATGGGAAGGATGCAGGTGTTTAGCCTAAAGTACTGTTCTACTTTGAAACAGAGAGAAGCTGTAAGATTTTGCCATTAAACTTACGATAGCGATCATGTGTCTGCCTTACGCATTGTCATATTTACTTATACATTTATTCAGCCAACAATTATAAATGGCTCTCCAGCTCCTACATTCTTAGCTGATTAAATGTTCTCTGCCATCCATGGTCTTGGCTCCTTTGTCTCATCATTCCTCCACTCAAGCTCACTGACGAATTCCCACGGCTCTAGATGAGGATCAAACCGAAGGCACTGGAATCAGGGGTCACTGACCTACTGCCCACATGGGCCATCCCTGGAGGCAAATGGATTTGCATATTGGTAACCACCCTTTCCACTGATATAGCTTTCTAGAGCTTTCAGCCATTTTTCATGGATCTTACTTCATTCAGTCATCAAAGGAGCCCCTGACCTAGGGGAGGAAACTGATATTCAGAAAGAAGATGTGCCTTGCCCAGGGTCACATATTCAGGGTGTGGCAGCCCAAGACTCTAGCCTCACACCTCTGCTCGAGTTACCCCCTGGCCCCACCAGGCTGTCCTGCGTAAGCGTGAGGAAATTTGTGTTATCAGCTCTCCTGCCACTGTCGTTAAATTGGCTTATTTGGCAGTATAATATGAGGCTCTAGTATGTGTAGAATATGTGGTATACTTACATGTCGTATCAAAATAGGCACTGTTTTAAACAATGCTTTATACACAGATTAAAACCTCCCACTCTAATGAGGTAATTCCTGTTTTTATCATCTTACAGATGATAGAAAAGTAAAGTAACTTGCCTAAATTTGCACAGCTGGTAAGAGGTAGAACTCAAACTAGGCAATACAGCCCCAGACTGTATTTCCTTACCATCTCTCAGAAGAGTGCCTTTGACAGGGACAGATGCAAGTCAGGCAGGCCAATACTTGCAGCCCGTTGTAAAACCACACGTAACTGACAGGTGCGCAGGAACTCCAAACCATTAAGGGGAAAAATCCATTTTGCCTGTTCTCAAAGGTTCTGGCCCCCTATGCACATCAAAGCAGCAATCAATCTCTGGTGTGTGTGAAGGTCCTTAAATTAGTGAGCAACTCAAAGGGAATAGAGACACCCCATCAAACTCCAAAAATCACCCATCCTCTTGTGTGCAAATGCCCAGCCAAACAGGCTTGCCTTAAAACTGAATGACTAAGGTCTGCAAACTTACCAGGAGGCCAAGTCACAGCTCAGCAAGGGAAAACAAGTTATCATGAGAAAGGCTCTGTGGACTTGGGAGGGAGAGATGGGAAATTCACCATGTACAATCCAAGCTGGATAACCCACCAGGAAATCAAGAAAAGGCTGCCATTGTCCTTGAAGGTCCTGCTTGTGATGTATCCATTAACTCCTCTCCAGCCATATGGTCCCCCTCCTTGTAACTTTCTCCTTCCCAGCTGCCCCTCCCCGCCAACCCTGACTTTGGGAAGCCTGGTTCATAGCACGCTGGGAGCTGTAATACAAGGTGGCTGAGACGTTGGTGGTGTGTAGGTGGTGGCAGGGAAGATGGCGCCATCCCCATGCCATGTGACATTCCTCACCCTTTATGGTGGAACATCTGCAGGGTCAGAGAAATCAGGTTTTTCCACCCTCCCGCCACTGGTATAATGATGGACACCTGCGGTGCTGCGCACATGCCTAGGTGGACATGCGCAAATAGGCGCACCTGGGTTTGAAATGGGCCAGGGTGAGATGTACCGGGGCTGGGGGGCCTGCCAGCCTCCTGTCCCCCCACCCCCCGCACCCATGCCTGCCATGTACCTGGCCACCCTGTAATAAAAGCATAAAAAGCCACCGAGGGCTCCAGGACTCCTTCCTTTACCCCCCCCACCCCGTCTGCTAGAACCATCCAGAACTTGCTCTGTGCCGCCGTCCTGGCACTACGACATCCTGAAACACTTTCTACTTGGTGGAGGTGGAGAGGACATCATCGGGCTGCTGGGAAGGAGAGAGGGCTCGGATGCCAGAAGTGGGTGTGGCAGCTCCTCAGCTGTTACCCTTCCACCAGGATGACTCTTGTGTCACTCCATCTGATGGGGTTTAGTCACGCAGTGGGCACTTGGTCAGCAGCAATGGGAGCTGTGCCTGAGCTCCCTGTTTCCTCGCACTCCCTGAGCAATCTGGTCAAGTGCTGAGAACAGACTCTTCCCATGCAGCTGAAAGCCTCAGCTGACAAGGACAGTGATTCAGGCTGTTTCCCTTGCGGTTTAAAACAGGCTGAGTACATCTCGGTGGTTCTGCCTGCTCCTTCTTTTTGTGTGTCAGAGACTGCTGATCTGTCAAAAGGCTTTTCAAGTTTACAAGAAACAGTTGCCGGTAGCTCTCCAGTGGTTCTCGGCACAAACTTCACTCACCGGAGGGAAGAGCTCTGCGTGGCTGGAGACAGGGCTCTTAGAGGAGGCTGGGAACCTGGGACAGGCCAGAAGAGCTTTCCCTACACAGATGGCTGCTGGAGGAAGCAGCCACAGAGAGAGGACAGAGGATGGACAGAGAGTGAAATTGGCACGTTTCAAGCCCTTGTTCCTTATTAGTTATACGACCCCCGCCAGTAGTAATGACAATGGCATTTACAGCCGCTTTACATATTTCTTCTCATTCTGTCCTCACAATACCCCTGAGAGGGTGCCTCACTTTGCAGATGTGGATGCTGGGGCTTAGACACTGGGAGGTTATGCCATTTGTCCAAGGTCATAGATTTAATATCAGTACATAGCTAGATTTTGAGTCAAGCGTGTTTCTTTTTTTGTCCTTTGCTCCTTCCCACTCTATCTTCCCCTTCCTTCTTCTTTTTCTTGCTTTCAGCAAATGTGTGTAGCATCTGATAGATGTCTGGTGCTATGTAAGCTGTGGAAAACAGTGTTGGACACAATACACAGATTGATGCCTTACTCTAATCCATACTGTATATCTCCCTAGACATTAAACCTCTCCAAGGCCAGTCCCCCATGGAGAGCATTTCCTGCATGAAGCTGTTTCACCCACAAATACTCCCTTGGCTTTTAGATGCATATAGAGTAGGTACTCTGAGAATGAGAAGTCTCAAAACTGAGATAGTGGACATTCAAGCTGAGGTATTGGGATGCCTGTGTATACCTGTTTGAAGCTTTGGGTGAGATGTTAGAATCAACCTTTGGGAATGAATGTATTGTCCAAATAAGGTGTGTAGTGGGAGGACAGAGGATAGAATCAGGGTGAGTGGTAGGGCTGTGGGGATTAATGTGTGGGCAAAGAAGGAAAAGTTCATGCTGGGCCAAAGGGAACCATCACTGAGGTGGGGGAGGGTCAGAGTGTGTACTGTCCTGGAAGCCAAAGAAGGCTGGAGAGCCAGGTCTAGGATGTGGCTTGTAGCGTGGCTGGCATCAGCGGTTCAGCCATTATTTTAGCAGCATTTGTTTGTTCATTTGATTTGTTTTGACCAGGGGGTCTCTTTTAAAATCATTTCCCTTTTTGATAAAAAGGAAAAGTCTCTCCCCTGGCCCTGACTTTTACCACTGGAATTCAGTCCCCTAAATGAATTCCTTCCACAGGAAGTCTCTCCAGTTAAATTTTGGGAAAAGCAAAATAATTAATGTATATACCAATTCACCGGACTAATGCAATTGTTTCAGCCCTATTAACACAAAACACCCCCAAATTCTAACTTTTGTGAAACTGAGAAAAATGTTTTTCACAAAAAAAATTTTGTGAAACTAGAAAAATGTTTCACAAAATGAAAAGTGTAAAAAAAAATGAAGATTTTTTTTGCATCATTCTTCATGTACTGTTTTAAATATTGCAAATCTTATATTTTCCACCTAGAGTAGGGTTGGTATGTCCCTTTCCTCCTGGGAACTACCATTAAGACCCGACAGTTGTCTCCCTCAGCCACAGTTTCACTTCTGCAACTTCAGTTACCAGAGTTCAATCAGAGTCTGAAATAATAGGATATCTGAAATGATAGAATAATCTGAGAGAGAAAGTGCAAGCAAGTGTCCATGTGTGAATAACTTTTATTACAGTATTTTGTTATAAATTTCACTTTTGTTGTTAATCTCTTCATATGCCTAATTTATAAATGAAATTTTATCATAAGCATGTGTGTATAGGGAAAACAAATGGTTTATATAGGGTTCCTATTAACCATGATCGCAGGCATGAACTGGCGGTGTTGGAATGTATTTCCACGTATGTGGGGGCAATGACTGCACCCCCTGGTTCACAGTCCATTTGCAGAATGAGAGGATTGATATGTGTGAAAACCAGTGAACAATCTGGGAAATAGCTCTGCCTCTTCTGATTTCCACAGGATCACTCGGTCAGATCACTTTTCTAGAAAAATGGTCTTTTAATGATGGCAGCTTCATCATTTAAAGTTTAAACCAGGGCCTCCCTGGTGGCGCAGTGGGTTAAGCAATGCACTATGAAGCAAACCGCAGCCACTGCAGCACAAGTTCGATCCCTGCTGCCGGCCAGGGAGGGGACCCACATGGTGCGGCAGACCTCTCCTGCTGTGCCCACTGCTCCCCTCAGCAGTGTGCTTCCATTGATCTGCCTGTTCTGCTCCCTGCTCTGTCTGTGGTGAATCCTCTCACCGCCCCTCCCCCCCCCCATACCTCTGGCCTGTACCCCAGTGCTTGTATGCATAAATAAATCTTTAAAAAAATAAATAAAGTTTAAACCAATAAACACTTTAATGGGCATGAGTGCCATCCAAGAAAGCAGAGCACTCACTGTTGCCAACTCTCCTGGCAGATGATCTGGAGTCTGCCATTTCCAACTCCTCGGAGGTCTCTGTGGCCAGCTCCAGGCTCCACTCTCCTTTCTCACCGGGACCTTCCACAGAACTTTCCACATGGAGGCAAGATCCAGACTACCTGAGGAAGCATAGTTTATAAGTTTTATTATATGTTTCATATTGCTCAGAAACAAAAAAAATATGAAAAGGCATGGAGATACAGTGAAAATCTTCACTTCCATCAGTCTCTATTTATCCAATTTTTTAGCTCCTCCTCCTCCCCAAGGCGCCCAAAGGTAACAACTTGTAGTTTCCAGCTCAAAACATATGTATTCCCTAGAAAAATGTCTATTCTCTTAGTGGATTCCATTGTTCCTTTCTCTGTCTCTGCAGGTTACTTAGCTGGCAGTGTTCTAGTACACTCCATATTATAAATGGGTGCGCCTGTATGTCTCCAGAGCAGGGATCAGCAAACTTTTCCTAAAAATATTCCTGTCTAAATATTTAGATGCATAAATAGATGTTTAATATTTATGGTAAATATTTAGGCTTTGCAGGACAAAAAAATAATGTTTTCCTCAGTCCAAGATCAATGCTTGGGGCATGTGCCCCTCAAATAATTTAATTTTGGAAAGATGGCTTGATGTAGGATGGTTTGAGTTACTGGCTTACTTTTTAAAGCAAACACTTCAGGACTCCTATATCTGAGTGAGTTTTGTCTTTCAAAGTAACTCCTGAGAAATAATACACTTTTCTGAAAGATATTAAAATTCCAAAAGTATTTTTGAAACTCTTCCTTCATAAATGCTCTGAGTGAATTTACAAAAACCATGCAATGAAATCAATCTCATTACTCTGTATTTATGCTAACTTTATAAATCAAAATAGGATTTCCCTATTTTGGAATGAAACAACATTATATTCCCATTTATATCCTATGCCAAAATAAAAGCAGATGATAAACATTAAACATTTAAAATAATCCATAAAAAGGAAATTATGAGAAAAAATTGCTTTAATAATCTCAGAATGGGGAATGTCTTTCTAAATATGACACAAAAAATGTATTAATCAGGATTCTTCAGAGAAATAAAACTGATAGGAGATATATATACAAGTACATGTATATAAGTACATACATATAAAATTGTTATTATAATATATCTAAAATGCATATTGTGTGTGTGAGAAAGAAAGTTTTTCTTTTTGAAGTCAATTTGCATAAGTTCTTTCCAAGAAATTTGAATACTTACTATGGAGCTAGGGATACATTTATCTTTTAAAATTCCCAGCTTCTCAGGAAGGAATCAGGAAAGAGCTGGTGGGGAGCAGCTGGAGTCTCATGTGTGACACCCGGGGAAGAAGCGTGGCGTCCAGGTATCTCACAGAGGTCAGAGGGAGCTCGTTGCCTTGGGCTTAAGATTGAGGAGATTGCAGCTCCACTAGAGTGTTCTGAGTTGCCACTTTGTGAAATGGTGGATCCTTCAGAAGATTCTCCAATGAAAGACTTTCATAGGTGTCAATCTCTGAGGGGAAAATTGCAGCAGTTTCATTTTTAAAACTGGGTGGGAATTTATTATATGGTTGTATTTCTTCCAGAGAGAAACACTGGATGACTTAGTTCTGTTTGTGAAGTATAATTTCTTCTTTTGGCTAGTTTCACAGAGGAAGAATGTCAACAACACTGGGAAAAGAGTAGCAAAGAGATGTAAAGCAAAGTATTACACAAAAAGTGCTATAAACACAGCTGCAAAGGAAAGTGGATTGTAATTAGAGCGAAGGCTCCTTCTTGGTTTAGTGATGTCTGGTTGCAGTGAAAGCTGTGACTTGTGGGAAAGAAAGGGCTTCGTCTTGTGAGATTGTGATTTATAATAAGAAGCCACAGAGCTCCTGGCACAGAGGTCCTAAAACCCTTGCAATATCCGAAATGATAAGAGCACTAGGAACATCTTTTGTTCCTGTATTTGGGAGCTTCTGAAACCCTTTAAATTCCTGGGTGATAGGAGTGACTTTTGTTCTGACACGGAAGCTCTGGGTAGGGTAGGGTTACCCTTAGGTGAGGACTGGTCACAAGAAAGGCCACACCATGATTAAAAGCTTGAAAATTTCACCCTGGTCTCCCATTCTCTTCAGAAAGCAGAAGGGCTAAAAGGGAGTTAGTGACCCACCTTGCCAGTGTGATGAGCCCTCAATAAAATCCCAATATTAGGGGATCAGGGAGCTTCCAGGTGAGTGAGCACTTCCACAGTGGGAGGATGAAGCACCTAACTCCACAGGGACAGAGGTTCCTGGGTTCAGGACCCTCCTGGACCTCACTCTACGTCTCTGTATCTGATCACCTGCGTCCTTTATCGTTCAACAATCTGTTGAATGTGTTTCCCTGAGTTCAGTGTGCTACCCTAGGACATTAACTAAATCCAAGGAGAAAGTTGCGGGAACCTTTCATCACTAGCTGGTCAGTCAGAAGCACATGTGACAACCTGAGCTTTCAACTGACATCTGAAGTGTGTGTGTAGGGTGTGGGTAGCCTTGTGGGGTCTGAGCTCTCTGATAGAGAGTATCAAGATGGGGTTAAGTTGTAGGACACCCCATGGTTTGCATAGAATTGCTCGATGTGGGGAAAACCTCCATACATTTGGTGACTGAAAATGACGTAAATTCTCTGTGAAGGTAGAGGAGACACACAAGGAAGGAGGGCATGGCGGGCAAGAACTGGTTTCTTCCCAACACTGATGGAAAACTGAGCTTTTTCCGCCTTAGCTTAGCTTAGTTGAACAGATCATGTTGAGCTGAGGCCATCTGCACATTCCAGAAGCAGGGAGCCAATGTGCACGTATGAGTGCACATATGTGTGCATGTATGTGTACACGTGTGTACTCACCTGCCTTTCTCATCTCCCAACCCCTCCCATTCTGCCTATAGTGAAACTACAACCCTCACCCCGACACTACCTCCCTTTGAGGCTCCTAGGTGAGCCCTACATAGGCTGGCCTGAGAGGGCCAAGGAGATGTTTGCTCTGTGTCATTCTGGCTTAACTGAGAAACTACCTTACCCCAGGGAAAAACGAGTTTCCATCAGTTCTCAGTTTAAAATTATGTACCAACAAGTCCTTTTAAATGCTCTTAGTTTGCATGAAGTACCAGCATTTGCAAAGATTTAGGTGCCCTTCGCAGATGGGAACTAAACTGATGACATGCGCCACGCTGAGATGGCAGAGCAGATGTAACTCATGATCAGAAAGTTAACTGGCCTGGGTGGAAATCACCGGGGTCAGGAAATATTTGTTCTTTTCCAGTCATGCAAATCACGGTGGTCAGGAACTATTTGACAGCCAAGGGAGTCAGGATATTTGGGGTCTCTGGTGCCATCAACACTTGAAGTGTTATTTGGATGGCTTGACCTCTATGAATCCGAAAAGCAGTTAGCTCTACATTTTCATTAAGGTCTGGAGAAAAAGCTATTTGAAGTTTTCACCATTGCCAGTTTCCAGAAATCCTCAATTTAGACCCATGTGCCCCATCTGAGGACTTTTTAATTCATCAGATGTGGTTCTCAGCAGCCATCCCTGGGGGTTCCCAGGCATGTGGCCCCCAGAGCACACTGGAAGGAACTTGGCTCAAAATCAACTGGAGTGAGTCTGAACCGGGGAAGTCTCCTTGTCTCTATGGGCCTCTTCCCTGGTTCCAGTCACTGGGAGACAAGCTCCTATCAGGATTAAGACTGTGACCCCTGGCTAGACAAACATGACTTGGAATTCCAACTCTAGCACCGACTATGTCACCTTGCTCAAAGAACTCAGCCTCTGTCCTCAATTCATGCAAAGCGTGAGAGGATTAAATGAGACAGCACATAAAGTGCATAAATTTGCATTATTATTGTTGTTGAGGTTATCTCATGAATGACTCCTGTTACCGTCAGATCTCTTGTTTATTCTTTTACATGTATTTAAACAAAAGTTTCATAAATTGACTGCCACCTAAGACTTGATTATATGGGACACACGTTGATAAATGTTAATGAATCTCTTCCAGGACAACCTGTTCTCACTTGGGACTAGTTTTGTGTGTTACTAGGAAAAGTCCTGTCAAGACCTTGCCAATGTCATTTTTCAGAATACTTCATCTGTTGTTGGGTCTCCCTTGTGTGGCTGCGGGCTTATACTGATGTGCCGCTGGCACCAGATGGTAAGGAAGTAGGTTAGAGGGGAAATAGACCAAGTTCATGCTGGATTCAACAAGCCAACACTGGAGATGAAGTAGAGCTGGGGTATGATTTTGTGGTCTGGAATGGGGCATTGTCGGATATGACAGGTAAAAGCACGGACAGGGAATGGGACCAGGTAGGCCAGTGGAAGTCGCAGCAGGCAGGACGTGCCAGGGCAGGTGAGTAGAGAGCATTTTATGAACCAGAAGCGATGTTAGGGGGAGATGGCACCAGCCAGGGTCAGATGAGTTCCCTTGGGTGTGAAGGGTTGGGTGATAGGTGTTTGAGAAGACATAAGAGCCTCTAGAGCCTAAAAGGAGTTGAGGGCCTCCCTGGTGGCACAGTGGGTTAAGCAACGCACTAAGAAGCAAGTCGCAGCCACTGCAGCATGAGTTCGACCCCTGCTTCCAGCCAGTGAGGGGACCCACATGGCGCAGCAGACCTCTCCTGCCTTGCCCGCTGCGCCCCTCAGCAGTGTGTTTCTGTCAGTCTGCCTCTTCTGTTCCTGGCTCTATCTCTGGTGAATCCTCTCACCTCCCTGGACTCTGGCCTGTACCCCCAGCTCGTGTATGCATAAATAAATAAAATCTTAAAAAAAAACCACACTTCTTTTTATCATTTAAAAAAATAAAAGGAGTTGAAATAAGGGAGGTAACCCCTAAACAAATAAATTAAAGATACTTCCTGAAATTATATGAACCAATGACGTCTCCCCATGAGCCACCTGCCAGAGAGAGAGCCGGGTTTCTTCATAGCTGTGTTGTGTTCACTATATAGTTGCAAGTTACTCCCCTAGTCCTCACCATGTTATAAATATATACTATATAGCTTCCAGTGATGATGTTACATCTACATATGGAATATTCTAGAAACCTTCAGAGGCTTAGGCTTCTGCGATATTAAGTTGAGACTTGTGATTTCTCTGCTTTCTGTCCTGTTGCATTCCTCTGGGTGCAGATGGTGTTACTTGGCTCATCATCACCCACTCCCACTTCCTTCTCATGGAACTTACAAAGGCTGTTCTAAGAGCACAAATGAGAAGCCACTAAGCTGTTTCTACAACTTGTGACATCGGGTGTGCGTTTCCAGTTATTTTTGCTGCAGTGTGATCACCAACTCAGGATAAGAGCTGGGGACAAACTTTGACCAGTGGGAGATCCTAAGTGAGTGAGAAAGATGAAGTCTTCTAATTCGTCAGGAGAAAACCTAGTATAGTCAGAGAAAATATAGATAATAGTTGGAATTTATTATTAAATTGTGTGAGTTTTGCTATAATTATGATGTATTAAATTGTAAACCTTTTAAAAAAGTTTTATTTATTTATGCATTCAAGAACTGGGGTACAAGCCAGAGATGTGGGCAGTAAGAGAATTCACCAGAGACAGAGTGGTGAACAGAACAGTCAGATTGACTGAAATACACTGCTGAAGGGAGCAGCCAGTGAGGCAGGAGAGGTCAACTACCCCATGTGGGTCACCTTCCTGGCCGGGGATTGAATTCATGCTGCAGTGGCTGCGGTCTCCATAGTGTGGTGCTTAGCCCCTTGCGTCCCCAGGGAGGCCTTTAAATTGTAAACTTTTAATGACATCAAAAGTATTGATGCTTGCCAGGTTGACTGCAGGATTATATTCTTTGTTTTAAAAATTACTTTGTTGGGCCTCCCTGGTGGCGCAGTGGGTTAAGCAACAACCTATGAAGCAAACCGCAGCCACTGCAGCACGAGTTCGATCCCTGCTGCCGGCCAGGG
>JAGFMF010011839.1:1275797-1327476 GCA_019455555.1 Galemys pyrenaicus | reverse complement strand
CTCTCTGTGGTGAATCCTCTCACCCCCCACACCTCTGGCCTGTACCCCAGTGCTTGTATGCATAAATAAATAAATCTTTTTAAAAAATAAATAAATAAAAAATAAAAATTACTTTGTTTGTTTAAAAAAATAGCAGGTTGTGCCTCTCCGGCCTCTCAATTATCAATGCTCATCAAATCATATGAAGCTATCAAGTACGGGCAACGTGTGAGCTACAGTCACTCAAAGACCAATGTAGGGAAATGTGTAGATTTTAAGCCCAAATCTGTGTATTGCTGGTCATCATTAGGCCCCTCATACCTTCCCCCCCGCCCAATAACCTCAGTATGTGGGTGTCCACCCTGGAAACTTACTTTGCCTGCACCTTGTCTCTAAATGGCATTCACGTTTCCTGAAATAGCAAAGACAGACAAATGACAAAGGCAGGAAACTCAATGTGGCACAAGGGGCATTCTGCTTGAATTATTTAAGGAAATCTTTGTTGCTTTTGGAACAGTTTTAAACATCCTACAGAAAGAGAGTGAGCAGGAGAAAGACAAAACGGAAAGAGATTTTGAAATGAATAAGAACTGAATTGCAAGAGCACATAGCAATAGTTCTAGCTGGCAAACCAGTCACTCAACCCAAGATTTTTCTTAGTGAAATTAATTCCCCTTTTATCATTGCAAGTTGCTATTTTTATCATTCATCATTCATCTTAAACACATACTGCACAGGATGTTCTGTATTTTCCCATTTATCATCCACATCAAGTTGCATTTTAAAATGTCATTCTGGAAGTTTTCATGAGATCAACACCAATTTAGGATCATTTCTCTAAGCCAAACTTAGAGGTAAGTATCCTGTCCGTCCTTGATATAAACAAATGAACTCTCACCAATTTATTCAGTTGAACAATTTTCTTGATTGGCTTTATTTTTTCGAACAGTTTCAGGCTCACAGCAAAGTTGAACATTAAGTACATGAGTTCCCTTATTGTCTCTGCCCACACACATAAGCTTTCTAGATCTACATCTGGCAAGGAATAGGACATTTATTGTAATGATGAACCTACATTGATATGTCATCATTAACTAACATCCATAGCTTACATTAAGGTTCACTCTTAGTGTTGTACATTCTATAGGTTCAGACAAATGTATGACATGTATCCACCATCATAGTATCATGCAGAATAGTTTCCCTGCCCTTGAAATCCTGTGTTCTACTTATATAGCCCTCTGTCCCTAAGTCCTGGTAACCACTATTCTTTCTATTGTCTCTAGAGTTTTGCCTTTTCCCGAGGCCATATAGTTGGCCCCGTATGCTACATCTTTCCCATATTGGTTTCCTTTGCCTAGTTACATGCATTTAAAGTTCCTCTGTGTCTTTTCAGGGTTCGATAGTTCATTTCTTTTGAATGATACTCCATTGTATGGATGTGTGACGATCTATTCACCTATCGAAGGACATCTTGGTGCTTCCAAGTCTTAACAATCATGAACAAAATTGCTATAAACATTCATGTGTAGGTATGTGTGGACATAAGTTTTAATTTTTAATGGATCAGTTATTTATTTATATTCTTTGTTGGACATTTAGAGCACTAACTGGTGAGGTAAATCCCTTTTACAAGAGGGAACACAGGGCAAAGGTAACCCTGGAGTTAAGGAATAGCTTTGATTTTTGGCAGAATTTGTGAGTCCACAAGTCTGTGATCAACCTTGTGCTGTTCTGTCATTTTGTATTTCTGCTCTGTGTGGAAGAGCTCACCTTTCTGGTGCCAGAGCTTACATTGCTTCTTCTTGAAATAAGCATCAGTGAAGCATTTTGGGATTTCCACTCCATTGATAGCAATTTTGGTGGAGGTGGGGATGATAAATTTCTGGTGTGTTGTACCCAGAGGAAACTTGACTGAGGGACAGAAGTCCCATCACCAGCAACAAGCCACTGCTCAGCTGCTTCAGGAAAAGCACCCTCTTGCCTCTGTGGTGCCTGGGGAGGAGGATCAGAGTAACCCCAGGAGCGAAGCTCACTTGCTCATGGTTTTCTCACTGACTGAGAGGTTTTTGCTGTGGATCAACAGCTTTCAAGCCACGTCTTCAGTAGGATAGTATCTAGACTTCTTGTGAAATTTAACCACTGGTGTGTTGTCCTTTTTGTCACCACTCACTGGTTTTGTGACAATAGCAAGAGCCCTCTATTCTTTCTTTTCAGTCCTGGACTCAGTTGCTGAGTGCTTCCTCTTGTACATGGTCTTTCTGGAATACATAGCAGATTGGGAATATCTGCCTATTCTTCTGACTAGGTCAGGGTTTGGGCTACAGTGGGCTTCTCTCTCCTAGGCAGTTTAGTCGGGGTTACCCTCTGAACCTTGCCACCAGCATCAGTCTTCTCAGCTTCAGCCTTCTCTTGAGTAGCCAACTTCTCAGCCTTTTCAGCCACCATCTTGCAAAACCAGAAAAAGTGTACGTAGCATTTTAACTTCTTTGGGGAAATACAAAGGAGTAAAATGGCTGGATCATATAGTAGATTATATATAGTTTCTATTTAAGATTTATTTATTTATACATACAAGAGCTGGGGTACAGGCCAGAGTCAAAGGAGGTGAGAGGATTCACCAGAGACAGAGTGGGGAGCAGAACAGGCAGACCAACAGAAGTACACTGCTCAGGGGAACAGTGGGTGAGGTAGGAGAGGTCTGCTGTGCTACGTGGGTCCCTCCCTGGCGGGGGATGGAACTCCCGCTGCTGTGCACTGATGCACCGCCAGGGAGGCCCAGATTATATAGAATTTTGTGAGAAACAACCACAATGTCTGCCACAGTAACTGTACCATTCTGCATTACCACCAACAGTGAGTGAGAGTTTCTGTTGCTCCACATCCTCTTCTGTATTTGGTGCTGTTAATAGATTGGGATGTTAGTTAATAACATGCAATTATATCTCATTGTTGTTTTAATTTGCAAGTCCTTAGTGACTTACAAATTTGATCATTTTTCCATATTTTTATTTGCCATCTGTCCATCTTTTTTGATGAGGCATTTGTTCAGACTTTTTTTGCCACTTTAAAGTCATGTTTTTATTTTCTTATTGTTGAGTCTTAGAAGTTCTTTGTATATTTTGGATAACAGTCCTTTATCAAATATATGCTTGCAATTATTTTCTCCAAATTTATGACTTGTTTTCTCATTCTTTTAACAGATGCTCTGTTTTTCACAGAGCATTAATTTTAATGAAGTCCAATTTACCAGTTCTTCCTTTCATGGTTTATGCTTTTAGTGTATCTAAAAAGTCATCGCCAAACTCAAGATCATCTAGATTCTCTCCTATATTATCATCATTTAGGCATTTTATTAGTTTTTAATTTACATTTAGGAGTATGAGTCACTTCAAGTTAACTTTGGTGAAGGGTATGCAGCTCTGTATTTAGATATTTTTGCATATGAATGTCCAGTTGTTTTAGCACCATTTCAAAAAATATAATTTTTATTGAGGTAACCCTGGTTTACATCATCGCTTGCATTGGAAGTACAGGATGGCCCCTGCTCAGGTGTTACTATGCCGCACCCACCACCAAAACACCCGTAGTACATTATGAGCACCAGCGGTTGAAGTCCTTCTTCCAACGAGCTGCCTTTACTCCTTTCCTTTGTGTATGTCTATATCTGGGCTCTCTGTTCTGTTGATTTATTTGTCTATCCTTTCACCAATATCACACGATCTGTTTTTTTAACAATTTATTTATTTATGCATACAAGAGCTGGGGTACAGGCCAGAGGTGCGGGTGGTGAGAGGATCCACCAGAGACAGAGTGGGGAGCAGGACAGGTAGATCGACTGAAACACACTGCTGAGGGGAGCAGGGGTGAGGCCTACTGGAAGGTCTGCGCACTATGTGGGTCACCTCCCTGGCCAGCCAGGAGTGCTGCTGTGGCAACCCATTGTGCCACCAGGGAGGCCCCAATATCACACAATCTTGTAGCTTTATAGCAGCTTTCTAGTAAGTCTTGAAGCTGGGTAATGTTGATCTTTTTGTTCTCCTTGAATATTGTGTTGTTTATTCTGGGTCTTTTGCCACTCTATATACACTTTAAAATTAGTTTATTGATATTCACAAAATAACCTTGGATTTTGATTGAGTTTGTGCTGAATGTTAACCAGCATGCATTTTTCTTGAGTTTCTACTTAGTAGTAGCATTGCTGGATTGTAGAGTATACATATGTTCAGCTTTAATTCAACTTAAGTTATGTTGTCAAAAATGGTTTTGCAAATTTACACTGCCACCAGAAGTATGTGGGAGTCTAGTTGTTCTATATCCTTGCAATTTTTGGTGTTTTTCCTTTTAGCTGTCTTCGTACGTGTATAATGGCATCACATTTTAGTAGTCATTTCCTTTGTGACTTATGAAGTTGAATACTTTTCATATGTTTATTAGTAATTGGATATCCTTTTAGGTTAGGTTTTGTTCAAATCAATTTTTTTCCACTTAGCATTCTGTCTTTTTTGAAAGAGTTATTTTTATATTCAAAATGTAAGTTCTGGGCCTCCCTGGTGATGCAAGGGGTTAAACACAACACCATGAAACATTCGCAGCCACTGGGGCACAAGTTCAATCCCCAACCAGGGAAGAAACCCACATGGCACAGCAGACCCCTCCTGCCTTGCCTGCCACTCCCCTCAGCAGTGTGTTTCAGTCTATCTGCCTGTTCTGCTCCCCGCTTTCTCTCTGGTGAATCCTCTCACCCCCCCACCACTCCCACACCTCTGGCCTATACCCCAGTTCTTGCGTACATAAATAAATAAATCTTTCAAAATATAAGTCCTTTGTTGAGCATGTATTGCAAATATCATCTTTCAATATATAGATTCTCTTCATTTTGTTAATAACATCTTTTGATGAATCAAATTCTTCACCTTAAGGTGGCTTAATTAAATTTTTTCTTTTATTATTAGCACTTTTGTGCACCATTTAAGAAATCTCTGCCTCTTTCAATATCATGAGTACTTTGTCCTATAGACATTTTATTGCTTTACCTTTCACAGTTAGATTTGCAAACTATTTGGATTTTTTTCCATTATAATGTAAAGTAGCAATCAAGATTCCTTGCACCAGTGACCTAGCAATATGTGGTAAGGACACTTTCCTTGTTATAACTCTGTGATAGGTCTTCGTGTTTGACAGTGTGACTTTTCCCAGATCATCTGGATATGTGTTTAACCAGAAAATGAATTAACAAAATGACTTCTTCATGACAGGTAGTTTTTCAGTTGGTCATTTGACTCTGTCAAATGTCTCAAATATCTAATTGATTTTCAGAATGTCTGTCTGATCCGCTAGCACTGGTCATCGGCCTTGTTGCTCACTTTTTTTTAAAAAAGATTTATTTATTTATGCATACAAGCACTGGGGTACAGGCCAGAGGTGTGGGGGCAGTGAGAGGATTCACCACAGATTGCCGGGAGCAGAACAGGCAGATCAACGGAAGTACACTGCTGAGGGGAGCAGCGGGCACAGCAGGAGAGGTCTGCTGTGCCATGTGGGTCCCCTCCCTGGCCGGAGGCAGGGATCGAACTCGTGCTGCAGTGGCTGCGGTTTGCTTCATAGTGCGCTGCTTAACCCACTGCGCCACCAGGGAGACCCCCTTGTCGCTCACTTTAAGGCTATCTATTGTCAAAATGACACATGACTAACTCTGGAAATGACGTGTCCTTTCAGAGCTTTTATATTTTACTATAATCAATCTAATATGGCATAAATGTAAATAATGTTGGCTTCAGTTATCAGCAATTAGTGACAAATGGGGTAAAAGATTTCATAGTCATATTTCCCTCATCTCAAAAACTAAAATAATTTTTATCAGTATGAGTAACCACATTCCTCACAGGGTCCAGGAGACTGTAGCAGAAAGAAAAAGTTTGATTAATTATAGTCCCCAACCTATTGTAAACCTGTTGTAAATTCTAGTGGGGAAGTGGGATAGATACAAAGGTAAGTTTAAATAAATTAATCAGTCATTTCTTGTAAATTAACTTAGAACATGAAGTCTGAGCTTCAGCATAGATACTCATATCCTCTTCCCCTCTCCTCCCTCACCCCAATATTCAGTATTCCCAGTGTTATAGCAAAATTCCATCAGGAAACCAGGCAGCACTCAGAGAGGAGGAGGGACGTCCTTTATTAATGCTGGTGGGCTTAAAGGACAACCATCTTCAAAATCTGAGCCCGAGCAATTAAGCAACAGTATATTTATTCCCTAAAGCAAGTGTACAAATCCAGATGGGATACAGAAGCAGGAGATTTCTAAGTGGTCACCTGGGGTACATGAGTCAGGTGCGTGGCCTTGAGAGTGGTTATCAGTTATTCCTTGAAACTTCCAGTCTACAGTGAGGCTTTGTTTCAACATAACTTTAGACATTTTCTACTTCACCAGCATAGGATGCCCAAGGAATGATTATGGAGTGCTTGCCTGGTGTTCTGTTTCTTGGGTGGGTTTATATCTGAAACATTCTAACATGCTAAGTATAGTAAGACACTGACACAGATAATAAATAACAAGACATGAAGGTAGTGAGGTATCTCTGGGGACAGGGGAGTCATTCCTAAAGGCCATATCATACATAACATTGATATATGGGAGGAAGTGCAGAGGATTGTGATTGGTCTACTAGAAATATCTAGAAATTATATTAAATAAGAAATGACTAAAAGAAAAGAGAATTATGAACTTGGAAAATAGTAGGTATTTGGGTATGTATGTGTAGGGGAGGTGGGGCAAAGGGGCCTGATATACTTTGCATGCACTTGAGACGGTGCCATGGAAAGATGGTTAATTTCTTTGGTGTCTCTGTAAAATGCAATACAAGGATCCATGGGTGGAAGTTACATGGAGTGGATTTCAGCTCAGTAGAAGAGCTTTCAAAGTAAAAGCTCCACCTGGAACAAGGACAGATAGGAAGAAAGTGGCTACCTGTCAAATCTCCCTGGACCAGGAGCTGTGCAGTATGCTGGGATACAGAGGCACTCAGCCATGGCTCTGCCCTTGGCACATTGACAGCGCCTATGGTGCCTGCACTGTCGTCCACATGAGGTGTGACATCAGAGCTGGGTATCTCAATCAAACCCCAAACATGCAAAAATGCAAGTTATTTAAATAATCTAGTGGTTGACTAAGGGCCAGACAGAGTGACACAAACAAGAGCAGGTGAGACAGCAATTTCCATGGGCTGGATTAGTTTGGGAAAGAAGCAATTTGAACTAGACCTTCTGGAACAGGAGAATTAGAACAAAGATCAACTCCCTCAGCAAAATTTACTTCATAGACTTCACCACAGGAAACAGAGCATCTAAAATCCTAGTAACCATGTTAGTTTGTTTGATGTTCAAAGGAACTCACACCCTCAAATACATATTTCCTTTCAAATTTGTTCCTTTTTATAGATTTGTAACCTATGTTTTTCTATCTTCTGCTCTCTAATGAAGAAATTCCAAGAGTGAATTATTTGTCTTTCCTTTTTTGGGTTTATTGAAATATTTGTTCAAGTAATAACATAACCAACCATTCCACCATATTTTCTCTACAATATGGTGATGCAATAAGAGTGAAGGATTGTGGGGAAAATGCAGAAATGGAGGATTACCCCCTGGGAATCTACTAGAGTCCTTTCTCCTTCAGAAGAAGCAGTGGAAGGGAAAGTTTCCTTGATATAAAAGACCAGAAGACCAGAATTTCTAAAGACTGGCTCTAAATCATAGGCATTGTCACTACACAAATGTCATTGAACATTTTCCACTTTTTCATTATTAAAACATTCAAAATATAGAATTGGTGAAAAACTAGTACAAAGAATACCTAGATTCAATCACTGTTAACCATTTCCTGCATCTCCCTACATATTCATATTTACCTTTTGGTTTAGAAATTAAGTCACAGACATCAAGACAGTTTTGATAAGTTAATATTGATATTTTGATAAGCATCTTCTAACAAGAACATTGTCCTGCATAATAGAGAAATTAAAAAAAAAACCTCAATATTGATCTAGTTTAAAGCCCATGTTTAAACACTCCCAGTTATCCTTCAAATGTCTTTCTTAGTTGTTCATTGTTTTTTTCTATCACAGATCTACCAACTTCTTTCATTAAATCTGGTTATAACCATTCTTTAGTCTATTTAAATATAGATCAGTTGCCTCATTTTTTGTGTGGCATTGACATTTAGTGTTTGTTTTAAAAACCAGCTGTATTGAGGTATATATAATATATAAATATATTCTAATAGAGGTGATTTGAAATGTACTGTTCATCAGT
This sequence comes from Galemys pyrenaicus, assembly GCA_019455555.1. Taxonomy (NCBI): domain Eukaryota; kingdom Metazoa; phylum Chordata; class Mammalia; order Eulipotyphla; family Talpidae; genus Galemys; species Galemys pyrenaicus. Next base: position 1,319,187 of record JAGFMF010011839.1, on the reverse strand, counting down.
TTGACAAATGTAAACACCAAAGTAACCATTACTCCAATCGAGATGCAGATTTCTGTTCCTCTGACAAGCCCTGTTGGGCCCCTCTGCTCCTGGTCCCAGGCAACCATTGATCTGCTTTCCATTATCATATTGATTTTCTAGGGAGACTAAGCCAGTTTGTCTTGTAGAATGTCTAACATGGCTAATTGTTTCCTTGTAGTGTCATTACCTGTTAATGTAGCAATTGTATTTCCTGTGCACTGGAAGTGGGTCTAAAGGCTTGCTTAAAGGCAGGTTGGGAGTATTTGGCAAAAACACTCATAAGTGTCACTGAGTACCTGCTTGTATCACATCAGGAAGTGTCATTGTTAAGGATGCTAAATTTGCTCTGTTGGTGGAGTTATTGACCACCAGGTCCTTTCTCGGTAAAAGTATATCGTTTCCTTGAAATGATCAAATCATCTATGGGATCATACTTTAGTAATGACCAAAGCTCCTCTTTCTCCAAGTGGCTGTAGCTTCTGAGTAGATTATTTTATAGGGTGTCACAAAATGAGGTTTCCTGATTTTATTATTTCTTTTATGTTTTATTTCCTTGGAAGGAAAAAGTAGGGTCACAGCACAAAGAGCTGCCTGAGTCAGAGCCAGCCAAGAATCGGGCTCTCTAACCTTTCATAATTGTGCTCACAAAGGCAAAGTCATGATTTGCCACTGTTTTGTCCTTTCTTTACTTACCTATCTGGTATCTGTTGAGTAGTGTCTCTTGAAGGCAGCATGGTAGAGAGTCTAAGAAGTGAAGGGGCGAGTGTTGCTGCCTGTGGCCCTAACCCATCCTGATCCTGAATATTAACTGATTCCCAGTCAGCCTTTCCCTGGAATTCTAACATCAGGGAAGGAGAGCGGTGGATGGAGAGATGGAAGGGGTGGGCTGGACTCCAATGGGCAGTAGCTACTGGAAAGACAGAACCTCTAAGATCCAGGAGGGAAAAGGGAAGAATTTTCTTTAGCACAATGTCCATAAACAGTTGCTATGAATAAAATGTCAAAGGAATGCACAAAGCAAGACATATGTGCATGAAATGATGCAAATCTGTGCAAGAGTTGACATGAACAAAAATGTTTGTGTGGCCAGTGAGCAGATGCCAGCCCAAAGAAAGGACTCTGAAAATGTCATCCTAGAAGGAGGCTTGCTAGAAGAATCCAGAATTTTTCCTCAACTTCTGTTTCTGTCTTGATAAAAAGTTTGCAACTTTTACACTGTTGCAGAGGAAATAATCTGACTCATATACCACAATTTACGTAGCTCATTTAATCTAGTTTTTTTTTTTTCTAAAATATCGAGATATAATAACATCTCTCTATCATGGAATTTTAAACCCATGAAATAAGTGTACTCTTGAATGATGTAAAAGGCATTGTTCCAAATAATTAAGGGATTTCTTAATTTTTAAATACTTGGATAATTTGTTTTAGAGTTTTAGTAAGTGATACAATTGCACAAACTATATTGGGATGCTATCGCCTGACCAATGGAAAAAAGAAATAGAACCGTAAGATTTGAAAATGGAACAAAGTTGCAAGCTTCCCATACCAACTAAAAGCACAAGATTATTTTAAAAATAATCATTGACATCTTACAGGGATGGTTTTAATGGAATCATAGTTTACTCATGCACCAGACATCTGTCCCTGAAATGTTATCACCAGGAGATTAGCAACTAGCTATAAAACCCACAGGCTGGAGAACTGCCTGATAGAAATGTATCCTCTGCCCTCACCACTAATTCCTTCTTAATAGGCCTTATAGGGCCAAGGATCAATGATAGTTAAAGCAACAAGTTGTAGGCAAAGCCACTGGAGCTGGAAACACGATCTGTGCTGAAGAAGTTGCTCATGAAACCACTTGCAAGAAGAAATCCAAATTATAACTGAAGAACTTCAAATTCTTAAAGTCCCCTTTTCATGAGGTTTTGTTGATGAGTGCCAAGGAAAGGCTGGTCATGACTAGGAGTGTCTCAGGAATAATGTCATCAGCTCTGGGACTCAATTATGAGGAGAGAAGGGGTCCTTCCAAGGACCCCTTTTTCTCAACAGTGATTCAGAAATTCAATTTTCAATGTTGGGCACAGCTGGCTAAAGGCTTTCACTTACTGTGTTCTCCCCGCCCAAAGAAATGTCGCATCAAATTCTCAGGTACAGAGGACAAATCCAGACGTGTGTGTGTGTGTGTGTGTGTACGCATACCCATGCACAAAAAAATGCATCTTCAATAAGTCAACTGGTCCTGAACACATCTACAGTAGGATGAAGCTGCCCTTGGATGCTCTGAGTAGGATGCTTTTTTTCTAATATGTTACTCAACTTTTGGTTGTTAGGGCTTTTATTTTTTCTTTTTAAAAATAGATTTATTTATTTATACATACAAGAGCTGGGGTGTAGGCCAAAGGTGTGTTTGTGGAGCTGGGGGTGGGGTGGTGAAAGGGGTGAGAGGACTCACCAGAGACAGAGTGGGAGCAAAACAAGTGGAGTTAACTGAAATACACTGCTGAGGGGAGCAGCGGGCAAGACAAGAGAGGCCTGCTGCGCCATGTGGGTCACCCTGGCCGGGGATTGAACTTGTGTTGCAGTATCGGCTAATGGCTTGATAGTACTGAGACTTAACCCTTGTGCCAGCCACCAGTGAGGCCCAGGACTTTTTTATTTTCTTTCTAAAAATTAGAGGATCCAGATTTGTACATTGTATTATTTAAGTCACCTAATTTACATGCTTTGATATCAAAATGACAAACGATATATAAAACCTACCCTTGAGGGATTTACAGAATAAAGCAGTGGTTTGAGATTTTGGGCCTATGTTGGAATTGTCTGGGGAGTGTTAAAAATGCAGGAGCCAGTCTCATATACAGAGATTGTGATTTCATGGGTGAGGATATGGTCTGGGTATAAGGATTTGACTTCCTGAGCAATACAATAGGCATCCACAGTTGAGAATCACTGTAGTAAAACAGGCCTTCCAAAGTCCAAGGGTAGTGACAACTTTTCAGTCTCTGAAAGTGACAATACTACTATACAAATGTTATGGGATTAAAATTTGAAATTCCTGCTCTCTCTCATCTATATAGATATACACATACATATCCATACACACCCACTGGTTTCTATATGTATGAGTGTGTACACACATATATTATCTATGTAATACATCCTGCTTGTAATAAGTAATCAAAGTAGAACCTAACACTCCTTGCTCTCCACACCCCACACTGGGTTCTCTAGCCATTATCAACATCGAATGTTCCATGTGCGAGTCCCCAGTTCCCTTGCTAAGCATTTTGAGCACATACACATGTACCCACATATACATGTACACACATGTACTTACAAAAATGAGATAAAGTTACCCAATTTTATTAAAAATGTTTTTAACAATTTTTGTATTCACACTCCATGTCTCGTTAGTGTTATTGGCTGTTTGGTACAGGTATTCTCTGGTTTACTTAATTTTCTCTTCCCTTGGTCATTTCTGGTTATTCTCATATGAATTGATGTAAAAAAGTCTTTAGAGTAGTAACAAAACATCTCAAATATTTAAATAAGCAAAATTAAAATTATGACACAGGAACTCATTAAGACTTAGTGAAGAACTTTGATTTTGATGTCCATGAAAACCAGAAATCTTTCTTCTTAAACCTAGAACCACTTTTGACAAATAAAACTGAGGCATTAGGGGTCTCCCTGGTGGCGCAGTGGGTTAAGCAATGCACTATGAAGTAAACCGCAGCCACTGCAGCACGAGTTCGATCCCTGCCGCCAGCCAGGGAGGGGACCCACATGGCTCAGCAGACCTCTCCTGCCTCGCCTGCTGCTCCCCTCAGCAGTGTGTTTCTGTCGATCTGCCTGTTCTGCTCCCCACTCTATCTCTGGTGACTCCTCTCACCGCCCTTGACTCTGACCTGTACCCCAGCTCTTGTATGTATAAATAAATCTTTAAAAAAACAAAAAAAAACTCAGGCATTAGAGCCAACAACAGAAAAGGGGAGGAGGTAAGAGAAGTGTTCTAAAAAATACACTTTTGAGTGGGAGGAAAAGCATTAGGAGCATTTCGTTATACTGAAGAGAAAATGCAGCAGAAAGGAGTGGAGCGAGTGAGCAGACACAGTAACGCCAGAATCCCTTCCTATTTTATTTTGAGATGAGATTGGTTACGCACGCATAAATCACTTAGGGTGACTAAGCTGACAGTGTGGTGGAAGGCGACAATTGTCTCTACTATCGCTGACATTGTGAGCAAGCGGTGTTGAAGTGGGAATCTAATCAGGAGACATGATTTCATGAAATGGCCACTGCTGATGTGGAACGTGGCAGCCGTTTCTGAGAACTCCCAGCTGGTGGTGAAACCGGCAGGTACATTTTCCAAGACGGAATGCAATTGTGTAAGTGTTCGATTAGATGAAGCATCACTGTGAAACAGAAATCCTGCTGTGCCAGGACAGACACTTTACCAGCTGCCTCTGAGCCTGAGGTCACAGTAAGTGCAACACAGCAGATGCTGTGATTTCAGAGGTCCTGAGAGACATTCTCTGGTGCTCAAGCCTGCCTGTGGCTGCTGCTAACTAGTCAGAGATTAATACAACCAGGACTCCTATACTGCATGTGCCTGTGCTCTACAAAGCTGCTTGGGGTTTAGGATTGGGTTCTCCCTCCTCCTCCACCTCTTCCTCCTCTTCTCTTTTTATTCCTCCTCCTCTTCAAGGAATTCTTTTTCCGAAGGAACAGGTGAGAAGGATAAAAACCAGTCAGTGTTCCTAGTCAGGCAGTTGACTTTCCCAGTATTTTTCTCTTCTAGTAAGTGATTCTATCATGACATTTTGGGTGATGCATTTAGGAATACACCCAGCCTACAGCATGTGGTATTTCTAACCAAGCTGCGAGTTCTGGAAACTTCTGCCTGGGCCCTGCTCCCATCTGTCCAGGACTCCACTTGAGGGCTATACCCAAAAGAGAAATTCAATTGGATGATTGTGCATAATTAGCACTAAGAGGTCATTCTAAACCTGCATTTAGGCAAGTTTTAAGCTTCATCTTTTTCTAAATACTTCATAGGAGTAATCATTAAAGACTTTTATTCCTTCCTCCCTTCTAGAAAACATAGTATCTACCATGGTTAAAAACGTAGACAGGAGGGAGAGGTGAAGGTGAACATCTCAGTGGGTAACCTGTAAATGATCTACTTTGTTTTGTCCTGTCACCTGCTTATCGCTTCCTTCTCCTTGGCTGGATGCTGTGAAGCAGAGGAGCTGATGATAAGTTGGTCACCATCTACTTGTGCCAGTAGCTACAGACTAACTGGGAGATTTCACTGGCGTCCCAGAAAATCCAGTGCTATCACCATGGCCCCTCATCTTACCACTCATGTTCATTGCGACGAGCACTTCATCGAGATTTGTTATTTCATTAAACTCTGGGAATTATCCATGACTCACTGTGGAGGGCTGAGTTGTAACAGGGCATTGAGTGGGCATCTGGCTGGTTTAATAGCAGACTGGTGACTTCCTTGTCTATTATGACAGCTCCGAGTCAGCCCAGCCTTGAGATTGGACAGTCCCTGATGCAGAAGACCAGCACTCACATCATGACCGCTCCCTTAGTTACCCCGACCACATACCTTCCTGTGCCCCTGGCCGGCGGGGCGCAGGCTGGCTCCCTGGCAGTCCTCCAGCAATCAGACTCACAGAGAGAGCAGAGACTTGTATTTAGAAGGCCGTGGTGGTAGGAAACAAGGAAGAATCCAGGAAGGGGATGCTTTGTCCAGGTGAGCAGTGGAGGGCTAGAGAAATCAGGTCTTTCCACCCTCCCACCACTGATGACGGACACCTGCGGTGCTGCGAGCATTCCAGGGTGGGCATGCGCAAGTGGGCGCACCTGAATTGGACACGGGCTTAAATGGGCAGCGTCATGAGGACGGACAGGACCAACAGGACTGACCAACAGGACGGACAGTACTGACCAATGCGAGTGAACGTGAGCAGCAGCAGAGAGAGAAGAAAGCAGCCAAGAGGGTGAGATGACCGGGGGCTGGGAGGCCTGCTAGCCTCCTGGCCCCCCGGCACCCCTACCTGCCATGTACCTGGCCACTTCTACTAAATAAAGCATAAAAGCCTAAATAAAGCATAAAAGCCACTGAGGGCTCCAAGACTCTCCTTCCTTGACAAGTCTGCCCAGAACCATCCTGAACCTTGCTCCTGTGACGCCCTTCCTGCCGCTACAGCAGGCTAGTGCCCCAATAAGGGGACAGTAGAAGTGGAGAGGATGTTGAGGAGATAGCTCAGTCTTAGGGCAGGGGCGTACAATCTCTGTAGACTGTACACTCCCTGAGGATGGGGCCAGGTGTATTGAATTCTCAACATTTAGCACCTTGTAGGTGCTCAAGAAATATTTTTTTAAAGATTTATTTATTTATGCATACAAGAGCTGGGGTATAGGTCAGAGACGTGGGAGGTGAGAGGACCTCTTACAGAGACAGAGTGGGGAGCAGAACAGGCAGATGGACTGCAATACACTGCTGAGGGGAGAAGCAGGTGAGGCAGGAGAGGTCTGCTGCACCACGTGGGTCCCCTCTGTGACCAGGGAACAAACTTGTTCTGCTGTGCCACGGATGCGTCACAGTGCAGCGCTCAACCCGCTGCGCCACCAGGGAGGCCCTCAAAAAATATATGTTGAATGAATTTGAAAGTACAAGGAAGGATCTGTGCAAACAAGATAGAGAAGGAGAACAGCAAATAATCTTATAAAGGAAAAGCTGTGGTATCATATTACTCAAAATATTTCTCCCAGAGACTGGAGGAGGGAAGGTTTACCCTGGGGGGATCTGGAGTGCTGCCTTGGGGATAACAAAGCCCTTTTAGTCATGTGCCACCAAATACTCTGGTTTATGATATACAGCTACCACTTGTTTGTCCTGAGGTCTTGCCCCTGGACACCTCTTGGCTTAGCTCCTGCACTGGCTTCATGAGACACAGGACTTTTTCTAACTACCCCTGGGAGTCCTTTAAGCCTCTTTAGATGCTCTGAGAACTCTACCTGAGAGATTAGCTCGCTCAGAGCCATATTTGCCTCTGTCCCATCACATTCTTCTTTTGGAGTTTAAGCTTCTTTTCCTTCCAGAGATGTTGACTTGTATCCCAAAGGCATGGCCCTTACTTGGGGTAGCAACATGAGGGACTTCATAACTCAGCACTGCACATTCAGTGAGGGTACCGCGGACCCCCAAGGACAAAGGGAGGGGTCACTCAGGGTGTGCATTATGTGGAAATGAAGACAACTTGAGGAGCAGCTCCCTAACAAGCTGTTGACTACCAACACAGATGTGGTCTGAAATCTGCTCGGAAGCTCTATCAAAGGAGATGAGACCTCCTGTGGGTGCACTACATAAGCTCGCACGTATCTCAAGGTGGGGCATGAACTAAATGACCTCAGACTTCTGAGATTCCAGGACTCTGTTGTCCCTTGCCTCCTCAGAACCTTTCAAATATTTTTGTGGCCCAGTTTCAAACAAGTCTTTTGACATTCTCGTTTTATTGCCGAGGAATTCAGGCCACAGCATGCTGGACCGTTTCAGTTAAACTGAAAGCTAACTTTTATCATCTTTTTGTTATCCTCAGAGGAATTTCCAAAATTGGCGACGCTCTGGTTTCAGGCTTATAATTAGCCTCCAGAAAACAACGACAGATCATCCTGCAACATCCAGGCCAATCCTCTCTCCCCGGAACCTGACACAAAGCCCTAGACCAGCAGGTCACAGCTCAGTTTATTCCTTGTGTTCCCAGAGTTCTGGGCTTCAAGAAGAGCAGACCATAGCTAACAGATGGCTGAGCTCCCATCCCTGCTCCTCTTTAAAACCAGAGTGTCCCGTGGGGTTGGGGAGATGCCCCATTTGGCCGTAGGCCACAAGCTTAGCTTTTGGTAGGTACTGACCCTCAGCTGACACCCCTGGATCTGAAGGCACTCAGAAGTCAGCTGTGAGTAGTGACTGAGGGCAGGTTCCTAGAGGACTTGTGGTAGATGGGTCATCTTAGATTTTCTCATGATTGCCCCTGTGTCTTGGATATCCTGTCTCATTTCAAAGTATTTAAAGCCATCTAATTGGTCATGAATTTCCTAGGGTGATCCTTGGCTAGGTATTACCTGAAGACAAGAGTAGTTAAAGCCATTTACCATTCACTCTGGCCCCAGTCCTGAAAATCCCTCCTTGCAACACACACACACAGCCCTACCCTTCACATGCCTATTTTTCATAAGGTCTTTCCAAAACCAACGTTAACGCTTGACTTCTGGTGAGCACTAGCGACTTCCCCAGTGTTGAAGTGTCATTCTTTGGCCATAAGCAACAGAGGGCTCCAGCATAATCAGGTTCAGACTAAAGGAAGATGTCTACGCTGAAGACATAGTTAGATCATTACACTGATCATTAAGAAAATGTCTTTAAAATACTGTGGATGGTATTTTCTTGGCAGCTTTTTTCTTATACTTATTTCCCATTACACAAGGATATAGTAAAACAGAGGAAAGGACAACCTAAACTTGAATCCATTTGCAAGTCAGCTAACCTCAGGCAAGTAACTTGATTTCCTAGGAGTCTTATTTTCTTCATCTGTAAAATGTTAATAATTACATTTGTCATTGCTGTAATAATTTGCCATAAATGTAGTGGGTTAAACAATAAAAATTTGTCCTACCATTGTTCTGGAGGTCAGAACAAAATTAGTTTCCTTGGGCTAAAGTCCAAGTGTCAGCTAGGCTGGTTCCCTCTGGGAAACTCTGGAGGAAGGATCCGTGTGCTTGTCTTTTTCAGCATTAGTGGTTGCTTGTGTTCCTTGGATGGTGGCCCCTTCCTCCAGCTTCAAAATGCATCATTCAGTCTCTATCCGAATATCTTCTATCATTGTATCACCTTCTCCTCTAACTCTAACCTGCCCTATCATATCACGACTATTGTGACGACCCTGAGCTCACCTACATAATCCATACTTATTCCCCCATCTCAAGATTCTTAAGCAAATCTGAAAAGTCCCTCTTGTCATGTTAGGTAACATATCCTAGTTTCTAGAGATTAGACTGTGGACCTCATTCAGGTCCACATTAATCATTAATCTGACAACAACATGAGGCGCATAACTACCAAAATAAGATTGGTGTCACTTTATCACACATAATAGGTGTTGGGGCAAAAAGCATTCCTTAACGGCAAAGCAAGAGGGGCACTATGTATTGCTAAAACAGTCAGTGTGGCAGGAAGATAAAATAATTTATAATCTGGATGCCCCATCATAAGGATGTTGTCAACATTCTTCGGTCAGTGACCATTAGAAACGCACTTGTACTTGAAGATAGGGTGCAAGCAGGCCATTTCATGAGAGTCAAAAAAGTACAGTCTGCTCCATCCATGTATAAATAAACAAACAAAATTAGTAATTAAAAAAAAAAGACTGTACAACCCACAGAGAGTAAGACCCGTGCCTGTGGGTGTTCCATCAGGTCCAGAAGAACGGAAGGTGCTATTAGCAAGTCACATTTCTCCATGGAACACCCTTCCCTTCTTTGTCTAAATGACTGATCTTGATGCAAGTCCCTTGCTAGGGCATATGGGACTCTGCATTTGGACAGGGTAGCTGACCTCAAGCCCTGACTCTTGGTCCTTGACTTTCACCTTGTTATTACCCATGTTGGACCAGAGTTGAACTTACAGAGGGAACTGGCTATTTGCTTGGAGGTCCACCATTTCTGACACACCAGGTCAGCCCTATGTCCAAGCCCATAGACCTGGATATGGGGGGACAGAGGGAGTTGCTCGACTTGAGCCAGGTCATTGTAGGACTTTCTGCACAATAGAAAGTAACTGGGATTTTACCATAAGTATGAAGGGTCCCCGAGGGAGAGTCTCACCAGGTAATTAATAATAATTTGTGTCTGGCACTAAATTTGGGAAGAGCAGTGTAACTGGGCTTGAAAAACTGAAACAGGTTTGAAATTAGCAATGTGGCTAGAAAAATGTAGCAAACACACACACACACACACACACGACTCCATGATATTTATAAAGCTAGACAAAGTACATATTCACAGTCCTATTATTTAAATTGCTAATGAAGTATAAAGAGTGTCATGTTCTTTGATTTGTGTACTCAATACTTTCCTATTCATTATTAGAAATGATCATTTGCAGAAAATTCTTTGCAGAAACGAGATGAGTCCTTGTACCAAACGTAGCTTTTATCATCATGGACCGAACAAGTTGTTCAAACCATGCTAATGGGAGCTCCCTCTCCTTTTTAAAAATAATATTAATTTTTAGTATGTTTATTGAGATAACATCAGGTTACAACACTGTGCATGTTTTAGAAGTTCACACCCCTACAAATGTATGCTATCACACCACATCCACCACCAAAGCCCCAAAGAATGCTTTAAATCAAAGCCAAACTCAGAAATTAACCCTTGAAAGCAGACTGCAGACTGAGGCATGGGGGCAGAGGGGAGCACAAAGTGGGGAGGAGCATAGTCGATTATGGTGGAGGATTAGGGGTGCTTTGGTGGTGGGAACGCTATGGTAAAAACATTTCAAGAAGGGGATTCTATGCTTTCAAAATACAGACAATGATATAAAGCGATGTTTACAATAAAAACAAAATAAATTAAAAATAAGAAAAACAAAACTATATCAAACCATCATCATTCATATCTGGGGGCCACCTTGTTTTGAATCCAGAGTGGGGACACTCTAGGGCATATAGAGGCTGCTGCTTCTCCCCTTTTTTCCTGCCCCTTTGACCTCCTGCCACGTTGTCTCTCTCAGCATCATGGGGAGGGGTCCCCTGTACCCCCACACACATCCTGCCCCACTCCAATGGAGCAGAGCTTGTTAGAAAAAACAATCTCTGCACACTTTCACTCTCTGTGGCCCAGAAGCTGGGGTACCAGCCCCGTGACAACAGGGCCACCAAGAGCCTGGACAAGACCAGAGAGTGAGGGGGAGCTGAGAACGAGGCTGGACCCCTCTCTGATCGGCCGGCCATCAGGCAGGGCAAGAGCAGACAGAGACTGACCCTTGGGAAGTCTCTGGGTGTCAGAGCCCCTAGCCTCCACCCCTCAGAGGTGTGAGACACACAGCTTTGTTCTTCAGCCAAGAGTCAGAGAAGGCTCTGGAGACGCGGGAGCAACTCTCAGGGCTTCCTCTCTCCCTTCATCACTAAACTGAATTAAATGGGCTCTCAGGCAGCAGCTTTAAGTACACCAGATGTAACTTTTATTCTTACTGGGAAAGAGACTTGATCATTATTTAGTCAAAATGCCATGATGAAGCGCTACACCAGCAAGCTCTGAGGGGCTGATGTGGGCCTGGGCAGAATGAGCACTGTGATGTTTGAGCGTTAATGGGCCTCCAGAGCTAGTCCTCAAACTCTTGTTAGAATTTTCTGTTGGATTGAAAGAGCCCCGTGCCCCATATGGGTCTTCAGGGACCACAGAGTAAGTATTCTCACATGAGCAGCCTGAGAAGAGATACCTTGAAGCAGCTTCTAGGAAACCAAACAGACCTCCCCCGCTGAAATGCAACTCCTACTTCTTGACCCCCTCCAAGTAGCAATACAGGGTTCTTGGCCCTGTTCTCCTGATAAATTAATGGCGTCTTTTACTCCACATGCTGATGCTTTGATACAGTCTTGCTGGCCTGGAAGAACCTCCCAAGTTAGCCAAGACAAAGGGCCAGCAAACATCCCACCTACCCGGGAGCTCACCTTTCATGAGCAAACCCACCAATCCAGAGCCCACACCCCTCTCTCCACCTATGTCCTCCAGTGGGTTTCACTACCACTTCCCCTAACCACACCCACAAGGTACCAGCCACCTAGGGACAGCCCCAAGGGCCTGCAGAAATGATTCAAACAAGCCAATCCTAAGCCTTCTTGCCCTGCTTTGGCCCTTCCTTCCTATGGAAAACACAATAAGAGCTCCAACCCACTGTTCCCCCTCCCCCCATCCATCGTGGTGATTCTCTGTGTGACCCTGTGTGTGTGGTGCGCCCCTACCTTTGGACACTGTGACACATCATCTTTTTCATGGCAGTTGTCTCCTGACCCGTTGGTCTCACCATACCTGCCTACACCTGTGGAAACACCTGGATGCTCCAGGGGTGCGCTGTGCTTCCTGGAGCAGGAAGGCTCCTGTCACAGTCTGAGTAGTGTCTGTTTCTCACAAGCCCCCACAACTGTCCTCTGAAGGAAGAGTCCCTCAGGAATAGCTAAGACTGAGGAGTCTCACAGCCTCAGGGCTAGCGAGTCAGGAAGCTAGACCACCAACTACTCACAGCAGGAGAGAGAAACCCCCCAGGGCAGCTCTGGAAGTGGTAACCTCACCCTTCAGCAAAGTCCTGATGCTCCTCTTGTCACTCCCTCCCTCTGGGTCCAAGGAAGACCTGGTGGGCTCTGCAACCCCGAGTCAAGACCTCCTCCAGGTCTTCATAGAGTTGCCCTAAAGTGTATCATTGTAACAGGGTCGTCCCAGGAAAGGGGGAAGTTTCAGAATCCCGGTTCTGCCCTAAGTGAGCACAAAAGGAAGGGAGGGAGGAAAAACAAAGCAAAATAAAAAGCAGCAAAAAAAAACAAAACAAAACAAAAAAAACAACAACTAAAAAAACATGTAAAGCAAAGCCACATGTAAAAAAACTGCACTTGCTTTTTAGTCTTAAACTGGTCAAAACAAATGTGGGTGAGAGACCCGTAAAAAAGTTAATAACAACTTTCATCTTAATTTTAATTTTACTCTTTTCCTCCCAAATTTCTCTAACTCTTTCTAACCCTTTTCCATAAATCTCTACTAAAAAATCCTTTAAACGTGTAGCAGGCTTTTGGGCCTTGCTTTAAGCCAATCCTATTTAACTAAACTTTTACTCTCAAAAAAATGGGTAACTTTAAATGCTTAACTTAATAACTATGTTCTTTATCCTTTCAATATTACACCCTATTAAAGTTCCTTTCCATTAAAAATTTTATATATTTGTCTTTTTTTTTTACATTTTTTTTATTAAAATATTTTAAAATTTACATATACTTGCCATTAATTGTAATCCCCATGTATTCCCCATCACCATCTCACCACTGCACCATCACCTCAGTCCCTCGTGCTCCCATCTGCCCTCAACCCTCCCCCTCCCCTCCCCACCAGGTGTCCCCAGTCTGTCCTTGACTCCTCATTTTTGGTTTCTTAATACAACAAATAGCAAAGCCCATTCAAAACAAGCAAGCTTAAAAATTCTAAAGTGCTCCTCTCCCTACCCTGTAGTGTCATGACGGGCCAAGAGGTGCTGTGCTGCCCACCCTGGGCCTAAGCCCATGGGAATGTGAGACTGGCAGTGACTCCTGATGTACCCCCCTGGCGCAGCTGGGCCCCACATCCTGTACCCCAGATGACTGAGAGACGATGTGCCGCTTCCAGCCAATTCAGGTGTCTCCAGGAATATTCTCTCATCAAGGAGATGTCCCCTTTTCGGTATTTTGCTGGAAGCCTGTTCATTCCCTGCAGGCACCATTCACTGCTCTGTGGAATGTCACCTGCTCTGTCCTTTATTCTTGTGATTGCAGCCCCTGAGATCTGGTCACAAGTCCTCCCTGCCCTGTCTCTCAGCTGGCAGTGTCATTTGTTTCCCTGATGCTGTCATTTTGGCCTTCTCACTGTCCTTCTCCTGTGCTGACTCTGCTCTAAAACTTTGGTGGGGACTCTGGTTTCATGCTGGACGCTGCATTGCAGTGAGAGATTTCTACCATCTGACTTTTATAATAAATTGTATAATTTTTGTAATAAATTGCAGATCTAATGAGTAAACAGGTTTCCTGAGTTTGGTCTGTTACTACAGCAAATTAATCAAACCCAAGGAGGGTGTCCTGGGAACCTCTGGCTTATATAAACAGGTCAGAAGCAAAGGTAATAACCTGTGCAACCATCACCTGAAGTCTGAGGAGAGGTGCTGTGCCTCCAGTTTGTATGTGGTTAGTTACGGGCACAGGAAACAGCCTGGATTTGAAGATGGCATCTAAAGTGGATAGTAGGGGCCTCCCTGGTGGTGCAAGGGGTTAAGTCTCAGCACTGTGAAGCTATCCACAATCACTGTAGCACAAGTTCAATTCCCAGCCAGGGAGCTGACCCACAATGCGCAGCAGACCTCTCCTGTCTCTCCCGCTGCTCCCCTCAGCAGTGTGTTCCAGTCAGTCTGCCTGTTCTGCTCTCCATTCTGTCCCTGGTGACTTCTTTCACCCCCTGCACCTTTGGCCTGTACCCCAGTTCTTATATGTATAAGTAAATAGATCTTAAAAAGAATAAAGTGGATAGTAGTCTTCAGAGACTGAGTCATTACTTGTGGAGTCTCATACTATCTGGGGATAGGTGGTATCAGAACTGAGCCAAATTGACTCAAATTCATGGACATCTTGCTGGGTCTGAGAATTGCTTGCTGATATGGGGAAGCCTGTACCCATCTTTATGTTAGAATTGATTCCAGGAACTCTACACAGATGCCAATCCTTCCCTAACAGATTAGAGAGCCAATAGTATTTCCGATAAAAACCCAACTGAATTTGTTTTGTGGGACTTTAAACTCTGGTTCTAGAATACATATAGAAATGCAAAAGCTCATGAGGAGTCAGGGTCACAGTTCTTCTCAGGGGGAGGACTGTACAATGACGCTAAGAAAAACCCAGCGTTCTCTTACTCTGGGTGGTGGTGATGCTGTGTTCACTTTCTAAACTATAGAGAACTATTTCACAGTTGAAAAATGTAAAAAGTAAATGCAACAATATAGAGAGTTGCCTGAAAGGAGCTAGACTGAAGAGGGAGGTGAGTAAGGAAGTTACGGTGTGATACAGGCCAGAGGCAGTGAGGTTCTGAGACAATACAGAGGCAAGGACCACATCATAAACCCCAGAGGTAATGACAGTGACATTGCACCGACAAGTTCAAGAGAACTGTCTAAACATCTGGTGCCTCCCAGCTCTCTGGCTAGGATGATGCTTCCTGGTGGGTAGAAGGATGATACGTTGTGTTTAGGATTTGAGTTTGAGATACATGTGGAACAACCAAGCTGTTTGTTTATAAGTCAGTCAGATACAAGGACCATAGCTCAGCAGAGCCTTAGCCAGCTGTCATTAAAATAGGTCCACAAGGGCATATTAGTGATGGGTAAGTGAAGCATGTGGATGAATATGGAGGTGTGAAAATGTACCCCCAAAGTTGAGAGGTCCAACAAATAAAGATGGTTCCAAGTCATTACTTCTTCTTTGCATTTGACAGAGGAACCAGAACCGCCCCCCGTCCCCTCCAAAGTCCTGGTGACTCTACAGAGTGAGTCATGGACAGCCTCTTCCCTCGTGGTTCATCTTTCTTTACTGAAGCAGAGTTTATGGGTTTTCAAGCTCCTTTTCCCTTGGTCATCATGTAGAACTGCTCAGCCTGGACTCAAGAAGCTCATTTCCCATGTAAACCTTATTAGAAATCTAATTTCTTCACGATAAATGGCAGTACAATAACTGCTGCTTCCCATGCAAAGTGGAGGGGAGAGACCTCAAGAGCTACAAGTAAACACCGGGGCAGAGAGGAAAGGTACCTAATACTTATTGCGAGCCCTGGGGCCTGCGGCCTGGCTTGGGGGCGCGTTTCATCTGCTCTTTGGGTACTTACCTGGGACTCTCCAGTAATGTCAGCTGGTGAAAATGATTCATGGGGGCGGAAACATCACAGGCTCTTTGGGAGAAGATATGCTCCTGTCTCATCTAGTGCCCTACTTATGAGAAACAGCGCTCGGTAGGTGAGACGATGGCTGAAGTGACATTATTAGAGGGAGTCAGAGGGAGGTGGCAAGAGAGAGGCCTCGGGCCACACCACCAGCGTGTGCCCCGGCCTGAGAGCAAGGCCGCCTTCAGTTTCATAATGTGAGCAACTTGTTTGCTTCGCGCTGGACCTCCTGCTGGCCTCGTATCGTAGACTCAGGACACAAACCCGATGTCACTATGTCCCTTGAGGGTTCTTTCCGTTATTCCCCACCCTGTGTGATCTTCTTCACAGTGCAGCTCAAAGCTCCTCTATCATGAAGCTGTCCCCACGTCACTTTCTTTCTTCTCCCTGGCATTTGGCTTATATTTACCGTAAGGTCTCAGTCACATACAGGCTGTTGCGTCTGTCTCTTCTGACTCCATCTCAGAATAGTCTGTGGCACAAAAATGAATATATAAAAGAAATAAATTAATAAACATTTTATAGTGAATGTGTAAATGGTACTTTTCCTTAAACTTTCATTGACTTTTTCTGCAGCCAGCCAACAACTTCTAGCCTTTTCTTCCAAGTTGCTGTTTCATTAATCTGTTTCCTGTCTTCCTTTTGTTCACCTGAAAGACATAGTCAGACTGTAATATAATCAGGAAGACATTTATGCGAGAATAGTAATTATGATTTCGGGCATGACCAAGGGGCTGTCCTAAGGAGTGTTTCATCAGGGTCAGGCCAGAAGGCAGCAGATCAGGCAGGAGATGATCTGAGTTTAGGTCATTTGCTATGAAACTTTGGGTAGCTCCTTAAGTTTACCAGGAGTCTCCCAAAAGAGGTTATAGTGTGGGGGTCTGTCGTCAAATTAGCGGATAGCTAACGTTTCGTGCAGACACTGAATTGTAGAGTCAGCCTGGAAGTCTCGACATGGCGACTCAGAGACGTGATGAGTCTTGACTCAGGCTGGTTTCACACCTTCCAGAATGTAAGCAAATACTCTGTCTTCCATTTTGCTTAAAAGTGACAAATAGCTAGAAGAGATTATGCTAAGTGAACAATCCAAGAAAAAAGACAAATATTAGTTGGCTTCACTTAAATGTGGAATATAGAAAAAACCCTTGTTTGGGTCAGATAAAGGCAAACCTTGAAAGCTTACCATAAACAGGAGGCATCCAGGAAGGAAGGGGTAGGAAGAAGGAAGGTGAGAATAGAGGGGAGGGGAAAAAGGGCACAAGGGAATTTAGGTGCTTTGGCAGTGGGATAACTACAGTGACTACTCCTGAGGAGATAAATCACATATTGTCCAAAAATTAAATAAAAATAAAAAATAAGAGTGAGAAGTACCATATCACACATACAATAGAGAAGAGTCTACTTAACTCTAGACTAGTCTTCCTACTCTTTGGACATGAAGAAATGGTCCCAAGCCAGGCAGTGTGGGTCCATCTTTCAAGGTCTCTCTCATGCTACCCTGGGGTGGTGTGAAGTGGGCCCCTGGATGAGTTTGAAGACCTGGTAGCTGAAGGTGGCTCATCCCAGGTGCTCTGGGGTCAAGTACATTTGAATTGTGGCCCCTGCACAAAGAGTGGGCCCTGCACTTATGACAGCAAAAGAGTTACCCCTCCTTACCCACGCAAATAAAAGCCCACATCCTTATTCATCTAAAAAAACATGAAATAAAAATGAAGTAGATCCTAATGTTACCATGGCAACAGCCTGTCGAGCTCCAGCCAGAGGGAGGAGCAGGGCAAGGCTGTGACTTCCCTTTGATAAAGGCATTTGGGACCTGCCTTCTAGGAAAGTGAGTTCTAATCTTTGCCATTTGACTGAGTCATTTAACTTCACAACTTGTAAGTGCATTTGATATGAAGTCATAAGCCATAAACTGCAAAGATGAGGGATTATTATTATTGATTTTCAACTTTTTATATCGCCACTTAATGCCAAACATACTGTGCTAGATACCAAATGTCACAATGACAGTAACAGCAAGAGCTCCGGAGCCGCCGCTGCCCTCTCTCTGCAGTCGCTCAGCCCCTCAGGAATGCTCGGTCACAATTCACAAAGAAAGCTGAGTCACTGCTGGCAGCCTCTAGGCTTCAAGTTCTTATCTAGGGAAAAGCTACTCATAGAGTAATTATTGTCAAGTTGGGGAAGAGAGAGGAAATGGATAATTAGGAGGAATTGAAGAGATGCAAATTTCCCTTTGTTCAAAGCTGGTGAATCAGGGTGCTTCTTTCCAAGTAGATTTTTATGCTGTTTAATTTGCTTTACTTTTGAGTGAGTAAAGTAAGGAGAGGATGTGAGGGACAGGAAAACATAAACAGCCAACCAGAGAGATAAGAGGAAAAGAAAGAAAAAAATCCTGCTATAGAAAAGGCAAGTTACCTCTATTTTACTAGAAAAATAAAACTGCAAGAAACTACCATAGGTGAGAGATTCATAATCTCTGGGAACCCAAAGGGAATTGTGACTGTGCCATCTTCTGGGTCCCCATTATCTGCTTCCTCTCACTTCGCTGTTGCCTCTCCCTGACCTCTCCTAAGTGGATTGTAGGGCCATTTGGCAAGTGACTACAATCTACTCCTCTCCCCTTTCTTTGGCTAAAAACCTGTAAGTTGAAAAAAATTCCCTTCCCCCTTTTTCTGATTTGTTTTGGGTCAGGCACTGTACTGGGCTCTTTGCTTGCATGTCTGGTGTCCCTGCCAGGACCACACAGAACTGGCACAGGATGCAGGAAGGCTGGCTCGCCTGCAGGGTCCAGGCAGCATCTGCAAGAGTCTATTTGTGGAGGCCTCTGGCAAAATGCCCCCCACAGGTAAGAGGGCTATGGCTCAAGTTTGAAGTCAGGGTGATGGGCCTCTGGGAACCCCTCCCTGATTTAGGGGTACCCAGTACCTTTAAGGCACTTCATGCCCCCATCAGAGCACTGTCCTTGTGGGTTAGAACTGTCCCCCACAAGCCTATGAGCTCCACCAGGCCAGAGACCACCTTCTGTTGTCCAGCATCGTACTCCTAGCACAGCACACAGCCTGGCACACAGCAGGTGCTCATGATGGATGGGGTGGGTACACGAGTGGATGGGCGGGGGCTGGGAGGGGCGGGTCTTCTGAGGTTTGCTGGGCTTTATCACTTGTCTTTCGGCCCGCCCTGCTGAGACTGCTGGCTCAAAGTAGGAGAGGGCACAAGGAAGCCACCAGCGGAAATGGAAAGAGTTGTCCTATAATTTCAGCAGTGGCTTCAACACACATCTGGAGAGTTAGCAACATCTGCAGTCACCGGAGATGGCCCCAGTGTCCTTGAAAACACTGGGTCGTGGAGTTTCTTCTCTGGCTTTAGACTTGTGGGTTCTGGAAGCCTTAGGGCAAGTATCAGAGGCTTCTCATTCCATCAAAGTAGGCCAGGGCAGAAGGGGTGGGATGGGGACTGGGGGAATGGACAACACCATGAGAATATGACAGTCAGGAAGAGAACTGGGCAGAGAGGGGAGGTCCATGGGGACCAGTGAGAAGAGGCAGGGAAATAACAAGGGTTTCAGTATATCCGCAGTGCGCATGCGTGCATGTGCATATGTGTGTGTGTGTGCGTGCATGCGTGTGTCTCAAAATAAAGTCTACTTGGTTCAAAGAAACTGGCCCAGCTCAATTATCTCGCATTTGTCAATCCATCTTGCCAGATAGGTCCTCTTTATCACCCTTGCTTTCCTGCCGAGGAGAGGGCTAGGCCACTTGCTCTGTCAAGGCTGGCACCTGCCTCAGGACCCCATGCTAGCCCCTGGCCACTGCCTCTCTCCTGGCTCCACTGACCTCTAGGCCCTGACTGAAAGCAGACTGAGTGGGGTTGTGGGGACGGCAGGGGCAGAGTGTGGGGGAGCTCATACAGGAGGCAGTCACACCAGCTGGAGGGCACGCCCTGGAACAGCAGCAGCAGTCCTGCTGAGTTGGGGAATTTTTCCCCACAAAACAGACGCTGCTGGCCTGCCCCAGAATGCCTGGAGTAGCTTTTGGGCAAAGTCTTGGCCAGTAGAGAGAACTTGATAGTCATGAAGGCAAGAAGGGGCATCCATCTCACTTGCCAAGGCAGGCTTGTACCAGTCTGTGCCTGAACACAGAAATGGGGAAGCAAAGGAGTGAACTGGGTCATAAACATACCGCTTCAGGTATGACTATACACATGACAGTGATAAAACAGATGCTTGGGTGAGTTAGCAGGGGCAAAGAAACAAAACATCCAATTTAGGAGATTATACCAAATGGAATAAATCCAAAGTAATTGGATTGCTGAGCATTAACCAGTGTAAAGGGGAACTCTAACATATCTTGGTCGAAAAATTATTTTATACAGAAGATAAACACAAGCTGACTTACTTGACTGGTGAAATAATTATTTTTCCAGAGAACGATGCAGTCAAGAACTGAGTCTTCACTGTAATTCATCCAATAAATATTTATTGAGAGTGCTTAGGTTGTGCATTCTGGGTGCTCCCAAGCCAGTTGTCTGCTGTGTGTGACAGTCCCAGACGCCACTTGGCTGGGTGACATCTAGTCTCGTCTTTATTTTGTTTCTCCTGAAAACACAAATAAGGTCAGTGGCATTCAGAGGATGGAAGAACGAGACATCTCTCACGAGAAGATGTGGGTTCAGGAGGCTCAACCCCAGCCTTTTAAGGATAATGTGGCAGAGGGATGTCTGTGCCCATGCTGAACCCTCGGGGGTGTAGGGAAAGCTGAAATCACTGTAAGAAGCTCAAAAGCCATGATTCATGTTTGACAAGCACTGAAAAGAAACCACTTTGCAGATCCTCTTAGGAATCTCATTGTGTTCCGCTTAAGAGGTTATGTTCTGGCTTTGACGGAGATTTTTGTAGCACGCGATTCTTTTTGGTCATCAGCCTGCAGCCACCAGGACAGCTTGATCTGGGCTGTGGAACAGACACCAAATGTGGGAGACAGGGGCCAGAAAGGATGTTCAGGAAGGAGGTAAAAACAGCTTCCAGTTTGAGTGCTGTGAAAGGCCTTATGAAGTATCTTACCCATACTGTCTGTGTAGGTATTAAAGTTACCTTAGTCTGATAGAAGAGACTGTTGAGGCTCAGAGAGGTTAAATAACTGCCCACGGCTGCACAGCTAAGGGTTAGCAAAGCAAGGATATCAGTGCTCAACCACTCCATTAACTGACCTCCCTAGGCAGGGAGTTTGCAAAACTAGTTAAGTGGAGAGACAATGGAGTATGTCCTAGTGAAGGTCAACTTCACTTGGGAGTTTTCTTCTTTTGGTATTCCTCTTCTTCCTAGAGAAGGAAATTATGCAAATGTTGACCTCAATTTCAGGCTTGAAGAGTATCCATTGAACAAAATATAGGCACTAGTAGATGCAGATCAGAATCTCGAAGCGAATGTTCAGATGCATGACGAATAGAACAAATAATGGTGCAGTATCAAAACGCAGATTTATATATGAAGCACAGATGACATGATGTACATAGAATGATCTATATTTGTCCACTTAAAAAAATCACTAACGGTCAGAAACTCACATGGTTTTTAGCCCAGGCAGGTAGCATTACATTGATATAAAAAATCCTATCTCACCAAGATGCACCTGCAGCTCTGGGTCCTCTGAGAGGAGTTGCTGTCAGAGCTGCTGCAATCAAGGGAAGGCTCAACATTCTGCTCACTCCTCACTGCAGGCTTCGTGTCATCCAGAAAGATCCAGCACAAAGAGGGCTCCAGCCAATGCAGCTCCGAGGACAGACATGGAACAGGAGGAGCTTTTATATTCCCCACTCTTTGTTCCTTGTATCCTTATGTTAGGAAATTTCTCAGGGTTGTCACGATATTGTGCATGCATGTGTATATGCATTTGTTCATTCACTCATTCATTCATTCACTCAGCCAGGCCCTCATCTGCTCGTGCCTCAACATTGAATGACTGCCTGCTGAGCCCTACCCTTATCAAAACAGGTACAAGACGGGACCTCCCTGGTGGTGCAGCAGTTACAGTCTCAGCACTATCATACTAACACCAGCCACTGCAACATGAGTTTGACCCCTGGCCAGGGCACTAGCTCACATGGTGCAGCAGATCTCTCCTCTCTTGCCTGCTGTTCCCCTCTGCAGTGTACTTCAGTCGATCTGCCTGTTCTGCTCCCCACTCTATCTCTGGTGAATCCTCTCACCCCAACCCCCTGCACCTCTGGTCTGCACCCCAGCTCTTGTACCCATAAATAAATAAAATCTTTAAATGCAAACAAACAGATCAATGCACTACTAGTCTTCAAGTCCCTAACTATGAGAAAGAGATAGCCCTATTTAAAGTTGTATGTGTTGAGCTATAGAGGTGCCATGCCTGGGGTGGAGGGGGGCCTAAGAGGGTTTTTTTTTTTAAGATTTTATTTATTTATGCATACAAGACCTGGTGTCAGAGTCCAGGGAGGAGAGAGGATTCACCAGAGACAGAACTGGGAACAGAACAGGCAAACTGACTGAAACACACTGCTGAGGGGAGCAGCGGGCACAGCAGGAGAGGTCTGCTGCGCCATGTGGGTCCCCTCCCTGGCCGGCAGCAGGGATTGAACTCGTGTTGCAGTAGCTGCGATCTGCTCCATAGTGCATTGCTTAACCCACTGCCCCACCAGGGAGGCCCCTGAGAGGGTTTCTTAGGGAAGAAGAGCCTTCAGCCGAATCATAAGGGTGAAGGGAGTTTATGCAGGTGGAAGGCAGTGGGGCAGGAAGAGTCTGTCTGAGGGGCCTGCGCAAACTTCATGCACAGAAAACACAGCACTTGGCTTATCCAGTAACCCCCTGGCAACAGCTTCCTTCCCATCTTCCCCATGCCAGATCAACCAGAAATATACCACGGAGTTATTTCCCTAAAACCCAGTTTTACCCAGATCCTCCTTTCTCCAACCCTTTGATGGCTTAGGCTAAACCCGTCAGTGTTTTGCTGGGTATCCAAGGCCTGCCACCACTGGAGACCCCCTTCTGCTGGGCAAATTCCCTGTCCCGCTCCCCCAGGAAGCTGTCCTCCAGCAGCCTCTGACAGCTCTCAGCCCAGGTGGGAAACTCAAAGGTGCAGAGTCACAGATACCACCAGAGAGGGAGGGGGCAAAGTGGACAAGCATAAGACGCCAGGGCAACAGGCTTGGTCCCGCGGCATTCCACCCAGGCCTCCTTGCAGAGCTAGCTGGGAGCTCTGGGCTTAGTCCTGCCTCCATCGCTTTGTCCAGGAAGACAAAGTCTTCCTCCTAGTAGGCCCGCTCCCCTCACCCATTTCCTGTCCTTTCTTCACCACCTCCCATGGAGATGTCCTAAAATACTTTAAGAAACAAAAGCTGTCCTCCTGCTGTATCAAAAGCCAAATTTGTCCAAAACACCAGATTCCTTTTTCTACAAAGTCGTCCTTCCTCATAATTTTCCTGGTCTTCAGCTACTGAGATCTCAATCATAGACGGCCATCTTCCTCAACCCTCACATACACAAAGCATAGATTTGTACGATTGTAGCCGGAAGGACACTGGTCATCATTAGTACCCATTTTTCCTGCCCACACACAGCCAGGAATCTCCTCTATAATAATTCTGATGATTGGTCTTCCAGATTACTTTCCATCTTGCTGCTGAAAAACTATTTACATAGATTAAATCAAACTCCGACTTCCTGGACCCTGCCTATTCCTTCCCACTGTAGCCACAGAGACGGGGCCTCATTCCTCTTCCTACTTCTACCTTGCCACTACTTTTCCCTCTGCCTCTGCTTTAACATCCCTCAAGTATTTTTTAGATGACATTCCCATGACTCACCAAGTTGATTACCCTTAATACATTATAGTTCTTCTTAGAATATAAATTGCAATTCATTTAATTTCTGCTCAAAAAGCATTACTTGAGTCTACTAAGAAAGATGCAGCATATCATGCTTACGACAGGCACGACTTCTGAGCTGAAGCTGCCTGTGGCCAAATCCAAGACCATCCTGCTGGTTGTCAGCATTGACCTTCGGTTTTGTTGTGCATGATGATGGAGGGTCGTAGCTCTTTCTACTTAGCTTGTCATGAGGCTCAAATGAGTTAGTGGAAGCAAAAACCCTGAGAACAGTGTCTCACACCCAGAAACATGCCACAGACACCTCTTCTCATTTGTGCTTAAAAACATATGATACAAAAGTTTGATCATTACAGAGACTGAGTAATGTATACATTTGGCTTGTTAAAGTACGTCTAAAAACTTCAGGTGTTTGAAATTTTCTGTAATAAAATATAAAGGAACCATTTTGTACACCTATATGTGAGTATATTGTGTTTCCAGCGCAGTATTAGGAAAGAGAACGGGACACCTCAGCTTTGCAGTCAGCTCAGTGGAGGGTGTGGCTGACACCTGTGTATGTGTGTGTGTGTGTGGGGGGGGGGCATTTTTGGTCACCGCCCTGCCCTCCAAGGCTGCATCAGCTGACTTCATAGTCTGTTTAACTCATCCAGAAAGCCCAACTTGTCCTTGTTTTCACATGGAGTAGATAATTTTCTGGGCTCTGGGGTCAGTGTATGAGTTCAAATCTGTGACCTTGGGTGACTTCCCTAACATCTTTGAACCCCCAGTTCCTACTGGGGCCAATGACAGGTCCTACCTCAGGAGTTGTGAAGGTAAAATGAGTCAGCATTCGCATCCACACCATGCAGGGTCTGGTGTTAAGTATTCACGTGACCTGTGCTCCTCCCGCTTCTACTCTGGCTCCTCAGTTGTCCTCACAGATAATGGCTTTTTCCATCACAAAGGTTGTAGGCAAAAGTCACACTTTAAAAAAATATATATATATTTTATGCATACAAGCACAGGCCAGAGGTGTGGGGGGGTGAGAGGATTCACCAGAGACAGAGTGGGGTATAGAGCAGGGAGATGGACTGAAATACACTGCTGAAGGGAGCAGTGGGTGAGGCAGGAGAGGTCTGATGTGCCATGTGGGTCATCTCCCTGCAGTGGCTGCGGTTTGCTTCATAGTGCATTGCTTAACCCATTGTGCCACCAGGGAGGCCCTGAAGGTCACACCTTTTTAACTCTCACCTCAGACACGCCTTTCATTAGGAACTAGGAAGGGCCAGTCTCACTTAGCTTCCCCTTCTTTCCACTCTAGTGGCCCTGGGGAGAAACTCCTGGCTGAGAGGACACCAGGCAATGTGAAAGGGGATTATATAGAATTCATATTCTTTGACAAGAGAGGGAAGAGCATAGAAAGCTACGCTTCCTCCAGGAAAGCTGGCTCCCTTTCTGCCCGGCTCAGGCCCCACTTTTTTAAGTTCACAGCCCCACCTGGTGGCGTAAGGCCCACATGCACCACGTGCCGCAGCCCGGCCACCACCGTGCTCTTACGAACCCAGAATCTGCCACGCTTTCAAAACTCATAATACATAATTTAATTCTCTATAGTAAACTGTTGCCCCTAAAGAAAATATGTCCACTCCATCCTAATGAAATTTTCATTTTGGGGAAAGCGTTCTTCTCTGAAGGGGAACGCCCATGTCAGCAACATAAATCTGACACACTTGGTTCTCTCCCTTATTGTAGCAAGTACCCGCTTCTCAGTTAGGAAAAGTCACCTTCCAGGGCCACACTGCAGAGGGTGGCTCTGCTCTCCACTGCTCTCTCACCACCTCTTCGTGCCTCCACTGCAGACACGCCCGGGGCCTGCTCTCCCTCAAACACCCTTGCTCCTGCCTCAGGGCTGGGCACCTGCTGAGCGAGTCCTGGGATGCGCTCCCTCTCCTGGCTGCTACCGGTCATCCAGCCGCACCGAGACCCAAAGCTCCCTCAGATCGTGTCCCTCAGGGACAAAGTCCCCACAGCACACTTCATTCCCTTGTAACAGATATCCTCACCTGGAAGCCTCTTTGCCATCTTCTTTAGCTCTTTCTTGTCTTTACTATAAAGGGGAGTGCGGTGTGGGGTGTGTGTGTGTTTCCTGCCTCCAGGTCCTCTGTTAGGGTGAAGGAGGCCAAACAGTACTCTGAAAGCACTGTGAGGATGCACAGCTCACATTTACCTCCCCACTGCTGAGCTCTGCGCACTGGCAACAGTCAGCCCGAGGGAGAGAGGCACCCCATTTCTATTGAGTGAATGTGCTAATTTTACCTTTTAAAACCGGGCTCCTCTTCCAGCTCAGTAGCCCATCTGCTCTGTGCTGTTCCAAGGGCCAGGAACGAAGGGATGACAGCGGTGGGTGCTCCCGTCTTCTTTATTTCACCTATATTTTTTATTGAAGCAACGCTGGTGTAGGGTCAGAGAAAAGTATCAGGCTTTTCAGCCTTCCCATCATTGGTGTGATGATGGACACCCGCGGTGCTGCACGCGTGCCTGAGTGGGCATGCGCTAGTAGAACATAGAGCAGCAGAGCAGGAGAAAGACAGAGGCAGAGCGTGAGATGGGGTGGGGGGTGGGTGGGGAGGTGGGGTGTCGGTACTAGGAGGCCTGCCAGAATTCCTGATCCTCCAGCACCCCTGCCCGCCCTGTACCTGGTCGCCTCGGATAATAAAAACCTAAAAAAGCCCCTGAGGGCTCCAAGACTCCTTTGAACCGTCTGCAGGAATCATCGAGAACTTGCTCTGTGCCCTTCCTGGCACCACAGCTGGTTTCCATCATTACTTGTCTATGAGAAGTGCAGGTCTCTCCCCTCCAGGTGGGGAGGGAGCTGGGTGGCGGTGGGCTCTTGGTGGTGGGTGCAATGTGGCTGTGCCTTTCTTGAAAGTTATTTTCAGGGAAGCAACGAGATGGCTAAATATGTGGGTTGTAGTGCCCCCAAAGGGTCATTGACATAACCACAAACTCACTGAGCAGGTCACCCTGGTCCCGCCAGCTTCGTCTCAGCGTTGTGGGGAGGAGTTCCCATCTTTTTTCAGTAACCTTTCCCGAGTGTAGCAGCTGGTACTGGTTCTTTCTTGTCTTTTCTATAAAGGGGGGTGGGGTGTGTGTGTGTTTCCTACCTCCATGTCCTCTGTTTGGGGTGAAGGACGCCAAAAGTACCCCTTGGAAGGTGGAGCACCAGCAGATAAAGTCTCACGATTGTGTTTATATCGTTTTCATATGGAAAGAACTTTAAAACAAGGATTAGAAAGCCTTTTAATTTCTGAGAACTGGGGGCGTAGTAACAGCAACAGCCAGCAGATGGCACCATCCCACAAGACATGAAGTGCCAGGCCACCTTGTAAACCTGGAGGGGCGTGGGGCGGTGGGAGAGTAACCGGAAGAGGTTGGTCCTGAAGCAGAGGATTGAGCAATAATCTGTTTAGGATCATTCATCTCCCGGGATTACTGAAGAAAATTAACACGTGCCTGGTCTGCTGGGAAGCTCTCAGAATTTACCTTTTGGTTTAACTTCGTTTGTTTTATTTCAGTTCGTTTTGGGGCACGTACTTGTCATTTATTTTCTTTGCACAGTGGTGTCCCTTTCTCTGCTGGCGATCAGAATTCAGAGAGTGCTTCATGCTGAGCTGGTGGGACTTGGAGGGAGGGGTAGGGTAAGATTTTGCAGGTGGGTTGGGATCAACATTCTCCTGGAGACTGTCCAGACCAGACTTTTTCAGTCTGCAGACCTGTCCTGGACCTCTTTAGCTCTCCCCTACCCTCCTAGTCACTGCTGGTATTTAGAGATGTAGGGAGCACTCTTCCTTCCACAATTCTCTGAAGAACTGCTTCCTCCTTCACACAGAGCGGTGCGTTGGAATCTCAGAGAACTAGTTGCCAAGAAAGAGCAAGCCATGATCATAGTCTGGAGAGCCTCTAGATCCTCACGGTTGACAGCTGTGCCCCACCTTTGACACGGGACAGAATATACAGCTGCTCACTGAAAATGTTTCAAGGAGACTTAGGTCTAGGGGATGGTGGGTCCAGCCTATTCCCAGCACCTTCCTCGGGCCAGAGGAGGGAGGGCCGATCTGCCTTGTGTTAAATCATCACCGTAAGTCCCCTACCCCCATTCTCCCACTTCCATCTTTGGGGCCAGCCCACACCTACCTTACTAGCAGAGGAACCCAGGAGAAGCTCTATGAGGTGGAGATTTCTGGGACCCTGATCTCTGTTCCCCCCCAAAGTTGTATGGCACTGAGGTGCTATTTAATAACCTTGATTTCCCCCACCACCACCATCAGCACCACCAGAGTGGCCTCATTCCGGGGTCCTCGCTCCAGGTGCTGGGCAGTACCTGTTGTGCCAGGCTGGGCTTCCACTGGCCATCTCTCACTGGCGCCCCCTACAGCTCACATTGTGTAACATGTCTCAGGATACTCCATCCAATAGTTTCCCCAAGGCAGTCCCGGGGGAGAGAGGTTTAGGTATGTGTGGTTTGCTTTTTAAGCACATCCCCTTTTTTTTATTTTTTTTTTTTTGGCTCTCCACTGTATACAGGCAGTGGCAGAGCCCCAGTCTTGCCACAGGAGCATGTGTTTGTGACCCACTTTCTCCAGAGCTGCCGCAGAGCCGACTCATTGAGACCAGCAAGCAAAGGCGGTGAAACCATGGCCAACCTCCTGCTACTTTGATCAGCCCGAGTGGCACTTTGTGCCAACCCTTCTGGACTTTCATCTTGGCTCCAAGAAATTTGACATTTTCAAAAACTCAAAAATCAATTGGAGTGGAGCCGACTCTATCCAGGGGATTGTTAATGGCCCTGAAGTTACTGATGGTATTTGTACAACCTTTAAGTAAACAACTTCAACAACAACTAGGTGGAACAGAAAGCCCAGGCCCCAGCCAACCAGGACAAACTTCAAGTATCGATTTCACCACCTCCTTCCCCAGCCCTCTGCTTTCTAAACAAATTTGGCAGTTGGCAGGGTAGTTGATGGCTGCCGACACCCCGTGTCACCAGGTCCCAGGTGAGCTTTGCTGGAAGAGCGTTGTGCCTTCTTTAGCTGCATAACCCCCAGGGTTTCCTAAGGAACGGGATACAAGTAGCTGAAGCCCGGGGAAGGGCCGCGGCACGAGGATGTGGACTTGGTGCTGGGCACTCGGGTAGCCCCTCCTGGCCCCTTCCTCCTTGGCTCTTTGGGAAGGCACCGCATGAGCTTCCCGAGGAGTGGCCCTTCCAGAACCTGGAAACAGATCCCGTTCCTGCCTCGGGGAGGGCCGAGCAGGCCCAGAAGCATCTCTTTAGTTGGAGACGCTTCAAGTCCTTTTAGGCTTTTTTCTCTTTTAGACTGTGTCCTTTAGTGGGTCAAGGCAAGGAGAACCAGGGCAGTGCTTTAGGGGACACCTGTCTCTTCAGTCCGCACCCTGCGCGCACTGCTCTGCCGGCAGGAAAGCGCCGTCTCTGCCCGCTGAGACAGAAGCGGTGCCAGCTCGGGGACAGATAGACACAGATCCCCCCCCCTCTGATTCGCTTCAAAACTGGATGTTTCAGCACAAGCTAACTGTTTGATTGTGCGCACCCTGTCATCCCCTCACTTCTGTCTGCCTTAATGACCAATAAAACCTGTGTTGCTTTTTCTTTCCTTCTTTCAGGAGTTTTATCTCCTATCTGACTACATTGGCACCCTGATGTCTGAGACTGAGGGTCATCTAAGGTCTACATAACACCTTCCAAATGATGATAGTAGATATGGTGGAGGGGCAAGATTAGGGATGTTATATTCAGACCAACAGGGGTTTATTTATTCACTCAACAAACATCCTTTGAGGGCTTACTGAATGCCAGGCATGGAACTGCCTACCTTCTGAACTGTTTGCCCAGATTCAACCATGGGGTGAGTGGGGAGGAGCTCCTTAAGGGCCTTGGGCCACAGCTGCCTCACTTGACGATAGCCCTGGGTTTCCCTGAGGATTAAAGGGGGTGATGCCTGGGGCTAGCGTTTGCCCATATTCAATATTCTTTTCTCTGGTTTTCTTTGGGTCATATACATGGGAGGTGGTTTTGGAGTATAGCATGTCCATGAAACCTCAATTTGTTAGTCAAATGAAACCCACGGAGACACAGCCACTCTCCTAGACTTATCTCAGTGTAAAAAACAAAACCTCTGACCCCGCTCCATATCTTTAAAGAGTTTACTTTACCTGCGCAAACACTAGGTATCAAAGAAACAAATAAGAGAAACACAAAAGTTCAATTATTCTAGGTGGGAGTTAATTAGACTCCACTCAAGTCATCAGTGGTGTCTTGATTGTCAAATCTCAGGAAAAGGCAGTGGGAACAGTCTTGGATTAGGGGCCCGGAGGCCTAGTTTCTGACCCTTGCCGGGGTGGCTGCTGACCTAACTAAACAGGTGACTTTGGACGTGACCCCTCCGTCTTGAGTCAAACTTCTCTCCATCTGAGCAAGGAGGGGTTAGACGCTGGCTGTTCTGGGAGCCACCCCTTCCTTTTCCTTCTCTTCCTTCTACATCCCCTCCTTGTCCCCTCCTCCCAAACAAGCCCCGAGTGGTGTAAGGGCCTGTGCGGGAGGCGGAGGTCATGGGGGAGGGGGGCGTGGCTGAACTCACTGAGGATGGAGCTCTCGGGGTGAGAAGCCCGTGTCCTTGTTTCTGCTCTACTCGTGGCAGATGGTGTCCCCCAAAGACAGACATTTTGTGAACGCAGGCTAGGAACCCTCAGTGGTTTTTGTTTTGTCTTTGGTTTTTTTTTTTTTTTGTTTTTTTGTTTTTTTGTTTTCAGTGCTATTCTAGAAAAATAGATGTGGAAGAGAGCGGGCTTCAAAAGCGCTTCATCAGGGAGATGAACCATCACACATGCGACTCCTGGGGAGTCTGTGACTCCTCTTGGACATGTGGTTGGGGCCAGCTGATTATCTTGTCCTCTGTTTTCTGGCTTAAAATAATGTCATTACAGTCTTATTCTTGGTGTGTGTGGTAAAAATATACACGACATAAAAGCTAACACTTTGACCACTTTCAAGGGTACTCAGGGGCATTAAGTACACTCACATAGTTGTGCAAACATCCCTACCACCCCTCTCTAGAACTTCTCAACTTCCCAGACTGAAACTCCATCCCGTTAAACACTCGCACTCCACCCTCCCCCAAACCCCCCCCCCCACACCAGCTCTTGTATCTCCAGTAGCCCCTGCCCTGCAGACAGGGCGCAGGTTCACGTGGGACGAAGCTGTGCAAGAGGAAGGAGCATTTCTGTGCAGAGGACACGGTGCCTGCATCATCCTCACTGTGTAACCTCAGAGGCAGCCTGGGCTTTCCTGGAGAGGGGGTGTCTCTGCCAGTCCTTGGAAGGGAAGGATTATGGATAACTTTGGAGCCAGAGAACCCTGTTCTTGGTTACTGGGCATCTGGAGCGGGGGTCCCTTCAAATCCTCAAACCCAACAGCCCTCCCTGCCTCTCCTAGGCCATCAACTCCCCACCCAGCATGCCCATCACCACTGCTTTGCCTGGCTAATGTCTCCATGTCCAGCACATCCCAGTCCAGACACTTAGGTGTCTCGTCTTTGTGAAAGGTCTTTCCTGTAGTGGGGACCTATCCCGTGAGCTTTCAGGGCACCCCAAGATTACATCAATGGGATTTCTTACTATCATTAATTGTCCATTTACTGGTCTGTCTTCTCCAATAGAATACAAGCTCCTTTGGGCAGAGACCACTTCTGCACTGTTGTGCCACCTGAGCCTGGCACCTGCAGACAAGAAGGCCCCCGAGAGGCAGTCTGGGGCATGCAGGTGATAATGGAGAGAGTGTTTTCTCAGGAGGGATTCTCAGGGAGGTGACCATAGAGGCCTAGCAGAGATGTAGCTCCCATGGGGTCTAACCTCAGCCTTGTTCCCCCGAAGGTTCTGGAAATTTCCTCACCTTCCTTGTCCATCCATACCGGCTTTTGCACCTGTATGAGTCTGTCATGGGTATAACTTTCCAGGCATTTCCAGGAAATGCCCTTCTGCAGAGGGCAAGTCTCTAAAGAAGGCAACAGCTGTGCTAGCAGCCAATACCCCCAAACCGTTTGCACACCGCAAACCAAGAGCATCTACCCCCTACACTGCATATCTGCATAATGAATAGCTGTTGACAGTTATGGGGAAAACAAAACCAGCTGCCATCGAGTGAACATTTGCCACGTGCCAGCTCTGTGCTCGGCCTGTCACTTGCACAGTCCCCGCAGAACACTAGAGGCAGGTGGACGCACACACACACAAACATACACACACAGCAGCTGCACCGAGGCTCATCCTAGACCCACCTTCACCCTGGTGAATCGTGCTCAGAGCAACATTTGAGAGGCTGCAGGCCAGACCGTGAGATTGGGTGCATGCTAACCTGTAAGGTTGTTAAATTGGTAAAAGCATTTAAACGGCACCAGCACTGGGATCAAAGGTCACCTCCTCCCGAGTAGTCTTGGCCTGGCCTTGGGGACATTCCCTCCCTGAATACCAAAGGTGTCAAATGGCTAAGGGCTGGTTTCCTTTTCAGTTTGAGCAAAGGAGTCCTTGACAGCACTAACTCGGGGTTGAGGAGAGAAGCCCCTTCACATTCCTGGCCACTCCTCTGTTTCCTCCCGCAGCCCCTGTCAACACTCCCTCCTGCTTATCTTGCCCGGGTCCCAGGCTGCAGCAGTATTTGTCCAAATTAGAGTCCGTTTACTTTGCAAACTGCACTCGAGCTTGCAGACATCGAGCAGCTGCTCCCTGACGTCCTCGGCAGAGCCCTTGTTTGCACTGTATGTTGTCAGCAAACAGACCGCCCTGGACAAGCCTCTGAGGAGCCCTGCCAGGCCGCGGGGGCAGCAGGCACAGAGAGTTTCTGCTGCCTTCTTAACATTTGTCCCTCAAAAAAAAAAAAAAAACGCCAAAAAATCAAGCATTCCTATAAAATCTCCAAGATGTCACCGAAGAGTAAAAGAACTGTGATCTACCCTCACGCGTAGCCTTTGGCTGGAGCTCTGCTCACTGCCTTTCCTGGGAGAGAGGAGTTGAGCACAGAGCACAGTAAGGCAGACTCCACAGCAAGACTCCTGGACGTAGGTCCTGGTTCCCAACACCGTAACCTTTCACACTTCTGTTTCCTCACTTGTGAGTGGGTCCAGGAGTTCTGTTGGGTATTCATTACACAGGGTCTAGGGTATCATAAATTCTCACTAAATCTTAACACTGTCATTATGAGATTTCTGGTGTTGGAGGGGTGTGTTATGGCTAGCATAAGGATCCTTCTAGAAAGTAATAGGTAGTGTGAGATTCCTTTTTTTCTTGTCTTGAAAAGTTTATTTAGGAAAAAAATAAAGACTCTCAAGTATATGGTACCTCGGAGGGGCAAGGGAACTCCAGTGTGAGATTCTTGACAGTGCCTCTATTTAACAGACTAGTAGAGAGTTTGCTTGGAATAGGTCTTGACCCAGGGACCTTAATAGTGATGATCCTGGAGACCACCATCCTGGTTCTGTCCTTACCTATGTTGCATTTATCCCTGAGTTGAGTAGCTTTTTCCTCCCTGCCTACCAGAACCGAGGAACCCTTCTGGATTCTCTTCTGAATAGACTCACTGTGGAAATGCGATATTTCCTGGCCCAGTGAGATAATGTTTGCTTATATACCTGCCACTACAGGTGTACAGCAATTTGGGGTTTACAAAGGGTTTCCTCATACCTTATTTTGCCTCATTCTGAAGGTAACAGACAGGTAATGCTAAATGGCTTTCCTGGGGCCTTCTGATAGACTCCCGGTGGTCTTGCCATTTGAACATGAGGCATGGCTGCTACAGTGACATGGCTTTCACCAGCGGCCAAGCAAAATGCAGTACTCGAGGAAGACCGTCGTGGATGAGGAGCTCTTGCACTGACTAGGGCTGATGGCTGCACTTAGAGGCTCCTCCTCAGCCACCACTTTTTCCTCGCCCATGAAGGTCATCTATGAGCAGTCAAACCCACCACCAACTTCTGAATCGGCAAGCGAGGGGGCTTTGGAAAATCCTAAGTAAGTGTACGAAAAGGAGGGGAGCGCTAGGGATCTGTCAGTGAGCTACGGACGTGTCACACCCCAACTCCCAAGCCTAGCCCTAGACGCTCTGGTGCCTAGGAAGTGTCATTTCCTGGCAAAGGTGAAGAGAGTTAGTCTCTACCTGCTGTTGCTGATTCGATCAGTCTTGACCCACTGAGCGAACACATGTCCAATCTCTCCAGCACCAATTAGTGTTCTCCCCAACTCTACAGCCCAGCTCTGCTCCTCCCAATTTATTTGATTACTTCTACTTGGTATGTGTTTATAGACACAGCCAATCCGTGGAGGTAACTATGCTCATAAAGTGCAGAAAAAATAGTCCAGCCCCACCCACTTCTCTATATGTCTTAAGCTTAGGCAACAGCCCACACTGGACCTGATTTCGCGCTACATTTCCCGTTATGACCAGTAGGGGGCGCTGTGCAGCCACAGAGCATCTTGCCCTAGGGCTGCAGGGTGCTGGTTTCCCAGGTCTTTGGTGACCTGCCCTATCCCTCTGCAGGGGGAGGTGCCGGGCTGTATTGACCGCAATATTACACCTGCATTTCTTCAATTAATTTTTTAAAAATGATTATAGTAAGTTTAGAACACAAAACTTTACTTGCATGTGTCTGATTAGACACTGCGAAGAATAAAAAGGAGAGCATAGAAAAAATCTCGAACATTTTCTTAAAGCACAAATCTACTGGAAAACATTAGAAAAGAGTATTAACAGTTTTGTGTCTAATTTTTCATAGTGACTTCACATGGCAAAGGAAAAATTTGGTACCAACAAAAATAAAATTTTGTATCAACAACAAAACAAAAACGCTGTTTTCTGATTTTTCTTTGCGGTGCCATGAAGAGATAACAGAGGCACCCAGAGAAGCATAAGACAATCGTGGGGCGAAGAGTTAACATTACATGTACGGGAAAGGGCTTTGCGCACTGCAAGCCGCCGCAGTAGGGCCAGGAGAGGGGAGTGTCAACACTTTCTAAGTTAAGAGGTCGCCCTGTAGAATCAGCTCACGTCGTTTCCCAGAATCCACCCAGGACCTCGGCCGCTTGATCGTCACAGTCCCTACCACCTCTCCCCACCAGGGGGCGTCACTCCTCTCTTCCGTTTCTGTTCTTTCTTACGCCCCACTCCTTTTTTGTAAATTTTCATGGTGGGGGGGCTTCAAGTATTCTCCCCACGAAAGGGCTTCCCTTCTTCCTCACTCAGTATATGACCTAGCTAGAAGGTTTGGGGGAGCAAAAGATGAAATAAAGCACAACCTACCAACTCCACTGTGTTGAAACTCTCAGTATCTATTGCCTCTATAAGGGGAGGGTGTATGATTTGTGTATTCCCAGTGCCCAACACTGGTAAATGACACGGACCTCAAATAAACAGGGACCTCTAAAGAAATGTAACCAAGGCTTCAGGTGAGCAATAAATGGGACCACAACTGAGAATTCACTGCCGATAGATTTGGACTATCTAAGAGTCATACAAGAGAGTCTCAGACATCAGGTTTGACTATATTATTATGTTTTGCATTATTTTATAGCGCCCTTTCCCCTTCATCATGTCAGAGGAGTATTTGGCAGTAAGTCATGCCTCTCAAAAACATTGAAGTCTATCTTATAGATGTTAATTGATATGTTTAGCAAAATGCGTTTCGTATTATATATACATTCATTCAATGTTCTTACTAAAAAATAAATTATATATTACAGACCTATTTTGGGGAAAGACAATTAAATTTCACAGAAATTGACACTGAAAACAGTGAGGTATGGAAGTAAATATTTATTTTGAAAACGTTTTTTTAATATAATTTTTTAAATTTACATATACTTGCCATCAATTGTAATCCCCATGTATTCCCCATCACCATCTCACCAGTGCACCATCACCTCAGTCCCCCTTGTGCCTTCATCCTAGTCCCTCTCCCTCTCCCCAATAAATTGTCCTTGATTTGTTTTTATCTTGTTGTTCTTGTTGTGTTGGGGTTTTTTTTTTATTGTTATTGTTCTGTAGAAAAGAAAAAGTTTTAAAGCTAACAAACACTATCAGCACTTTAAACTCCAGAAAAATAATCTGGACACTTTCCTTTATTACAAAAAATAGACATGATATAAAAATTAGCATTTTAACCATTTTAAAGTGTACAGTCCTGTGGCTTTAAATACTTTGATGTTGTAGAATTATCACCTGCATTTGAATTCTGAACTTTTTCCTCTCTTCAAACTGAAATGCCCACCCCAGGAAACATCTCTCCATCTCTCTTCCCACATTCTCTGTCAAAAGTCATTCTACTCTGTCTCTATGAGCTTGACTATTCTAGGGACCACATATAAGTGCAGTCATGTGGTACATGTCTGTCATGACTGGCTTATTTCACTTACTATAATGTCTTCAGGATTCATCCATGTTGTAGCACTTGATGGGATTTCCTTCCTATTTGCATAATGTTCCACTGAATGATTATGTATTCATTCACTGTGGGCATTTGGGTTGCTTTCACTGCTGGTTATTATAAATAATGCTGTTATGATCAAGGGTATACAAATATCTTCAATATATACCTAAAAATGTAATGTCCGGATGATAATGCAAGTCTGCGGTTACTTTTTAAAGACTTGCTGTATCATTTTTCAGTGTATTCACCAGTTTTACATTCCTGCCAACAATGCACAAGTTTTCCAATTTTCCACATCCTTGCCAACATTTTTTATTTTGATTTTTAGATAATAGTCATGCTAATGACTATGAGGTGCTTTCTACACTTTTAAACTTCATGTATTTTGATTTTTCATAAGTCAATGATTTTGTAATAATCTTTTTCTGTGGAAAGATACTTCTTTCTTCTGACACAGTAAATGGCAGTAATAAAACACAGACATATTCACCATGTAAGTACTGTTCTACAAACCCAGAAATCCTGATAAACACTTAATTTTCATAAAAAAATAACAATACTCAAATGCATTCCATTTATACGCTACATTGTGGACAAGAGAACTTCTGTTTCATTAGTGTCATTGATAGCCCACTTCTACATTGGAAATTCTGCAGGCTTAAGTGACCCCTTACATTAGTGATTATAAGAATGTTTCATCTTTGTGCCCCAATGCTGGGTGTACCAGCATGGTTAATACATTTATAGAGTCATTCTCATACTAAGACAGTTAGTGATAACTGCACAGGAGTGATTGCATACCACATGGATACATCTCATCAATCCAAATTACATGTGTTCTTACTCAACTTCTCTTAGTAGGAGCCCCAAAAAGCCTGTGCTTGTTCCAATGCCACAGACACTAGAGTAGTGTCAATGGTCTTTTTCTTACTGATCTGTGGGAATTCTTTATATATTGTAGACTGAGTCATTTATCTGTTAAAGCTTACAAATATTTTCTTGTACTGTGACTCCCTTTTGGGTCTCTTAGTATGTTTTGGTCAACAGTTCTTTTCTAAATCAATTTTATTGATTTACCACTCATTTAGAAAACTGTAATTTTGGAAGCACAGCTTCATACCTGATAATATGTATATGCTTCGCTCATCCACCAGGGTTTTATTTTCTTCTTCAACCCAATCCCCCCAACCACCTCCCTCTGGTAGCACCGTATTTTTCATAGAGTCTAAACGTTATTTTTGTTGGAACAGGAGTTCTTAATTTTAATTAATGTAGTGTAACTTATTTATCTTTTATAATTAATGATTTTAATGTCCTGTTTAAGAAAAATCTCCCCCAGCTCAAGATCAGGAAGCTAGTTCCCTGTTTTTTTTTTCTAGAAATCATACTGTTGAGGGAAGATGGGAGCATGAGGGAGCATGAGGTGATGGTGCACTGGTGAGATGGTGATGGGGAATACATGGGGATTACAATTGATGGCAAGTATATGTAAATTGTTTTTAAAAAATTTTATATTAATAAAAAATAAAAAAAAGAAATCATACTGTTTTACCTTTGACATTTAGTTCATCAATCCACCTGGAGCTGATTTTTGTGTATGGTGTGGAATGAAGGCCAAGATTTATCCTTTCAAAGATATATGGATACTCAAATATCCTAATGTTACTTACTGAGAAAACTACTCTTTTCACTCCTCTGTGCTGGAACTTTTGACATAAATTCAGTGTCTATGTATATGTGGATTTATTTCTGGACTCTTTATTCTGGTGGCTATTTTTTCTATGCTTGCATCAATATGGCATTGTCTTAATTGCTGTGCATTTTATAATACTTCTTGATATCTGGCAGCTTAGAAATTATATTTTTTTCCAATTTTTATTATTTATTTCCTTAGCTCCTCTGGGTCCTCTGTGCTTCCACATGACTTGGAAGCAGAGCGTCAATTTCTAAAACAAAATAAACTGCTGGTATTTTTATTTGGGATTATATTGATGTAGAGATAGGTTTGTGGAGTGAGTCACTTAAATTTTCCTTGCTCTAGACCTCCCTTCTGAAAATAACAAAATTACTCACCGAGCAATTAAGAGTATTGAATGAGACAATGCCTGCAACATGAAAAGAAAAAAAAAACCACTTTAGAAGTGCTAGATTTTGTTATAAAATAAGAAGGAGCATGTATGAGGGGTGGGGTAGAATCTGCTCTCAGTGGGCTGTTAATGGCTGTTGATCTCGCTTCTGTGGGCTCTCCCTTCCTTGCCCTCGCTGACACTTAGAGCAGGAGTTCAGGGCTATGGAAGGAGGGGCCCTTGAGATTTCCCTGCACTCCCTTCTCACCCCAGTGGGGTGTGTCTCCTTGTTTCCTTATGAGCGGTACATGCTTGCCTTCTTGTTCTCGTAGCCTTCTACTGCATAGCAATGGCATGGGATCACATTATGATTTAGTTCTGAAACACGTTAGCTGCGTGCCGGGTTCTGTTCCGGGCAGACGGTCTTCTGTGTGTTCTGTATCCAGTGTCCCTCCTGGAGGGGACACGCGCAGGCACGCCAGTGGGAACTCCCCTGAGCATGTTCAGGCCCTTTGTGTGTGCTGGTGTGACCGGGGCATGAGCTGAAGACATTTTTCTTTTTCCTTTGAGCTAGCCTGCTTGGAAGTATGGGAATCTGAAACCCTCTCTCCACTCTCTGCATTTCAGCTGGTCTTTCACAGTTTTTCACTGGCGTCCCCAGAACAAACATCTCTTGCCAAAGAGGAACCTCCAGGCCGGCACACAGGGCCCTCAACATGAGCCGTGAGCTGACAGCTCTGCACCCGTGGGCCTCAGTCCTTCCCCTCCTGTGGTCAGGCTGTGGCGCCTGGGAGGGCCCCTGCCTCTGCCAGAGCTGCCAGAGTCCTCCAGCAGTCACCGGCTCTCCCCAGGGGCTGCACGAGCCCCCTGACCCAGAGCATTTCGGTGCTCTGAGTCTTCATACTTCTGCCTGTCCAGCTCAGTGGGGGAAGCCCAGGGGGTTAGCTTCGCCTGGAGAACAGCAGTGAGCCCATGCACTACGAGAAGGGTGCCAGGGCCAGAAAAGCTCAGACATTTTTCTTACTCAGGAGACTACACTCAGAGGCCTGCCCGTGTGTCTGCAGCTGGGGCTGGGCGTTCCCACTGTGGACAGGCCCAGGTGGCTGTGAGTGCTGCACGGTTTCCGGCTGATCTCGGAGCGAGCAGCTGAACCAACGGAGTATGGGGTTTCCAGGAGGGCAGAGGTATAGAATAGGGCTGGGGAGACGCTTTATCCTGCATGGTAGGGCTGCTCTGGGGAGTGTAGCAGAGATGCTGGGCAAGTGAACCCCCTACGGACATCATCAGAGACCCCTTCTCACTCCTGGGAGTGGGGGTGCTGACAGGTTGGGTCCTGCCTTGGGAGACATCATTCAGTCCCTGGCACTTCATCCTCCATCTGTCAGAGCAGTCAGTCATCCTGCAACCAGGGGACCGGGCGTTGTGGGAAGCCCCCTCCCTCCCGCCCAGCAGCCGGCTAGAGGGTATCTCTCAGAAGACAGGGTACCTGGCGGTGGGGGGTGGGGAGGAAGGAAGAAAGTGGGAGAAAATCAGACAAAGGAAGACCGTTGTAAAACCAGCAGCATGTCTGTAATCAGGAGAGCCCTTTGTTTAGAGCTGGTTTAAACAAGTTGTGATCTTTTGGAAGGGGAGGCCATAAACTGAAGTGAAAATAAAAGTGTTTACAGCAAGGAAGACCGAGGTGCTGCGGGATTCTTTCGGCTAGGATCAATGGGGATTTGTGTTGGGCACAGCCTGGCCTGTGCTCAGAGAATGGACTTCCTCTTAGGGCTGGCCCAGCTCCAAACATCACAGACCCCAAACAGATGAAGGGGAAGGGGCGGTGTGTGGGGGGGTGGATGTCCCTCTGAAGGCCGCCCAGGAACAATCCTACATTCCAACCTGGGGAGAAAGAGGTGAGGTTGCCAGGCCTCTGTCATCTAGAGACTCACAGCCCGAGGCCTGGAGATCTGACAGTAAGATTTTCCAGCGCCTACAGATTCCATTATAATGGACTTCAGGTAGTTACACTAATAAGAGTTTGAAAGCTGTTGTTTATCCAAAAAAAAAAAAAAAAAAAGCCTCTTAGGTCCAGTTTATCAGTCAGGAAAATTTAAGGAGGGAAGTTTCACCTGGGGCAACAGCATTCCTCAGGGAAGCCTCGTGCAGGTTCTGCAGGGCAGGTGGTGAGGAGAAAGCCATGCTTGGCAGGGGAAGGTGGTTCTGCCTGAAATGCTCCCCCTGAGCAGGACACTGCACCCCCATTTACCATGTTCTATCCTCTACTCTCCTAGCGATGTTGGCTTCATACACATCTCAATGTTCATTCAACATATTTATGGTGGGCCAGGCATTGGGGCTGATGTCGGACACAGTTCCAAGTGGGCAACTCTAGTTGTGTTTAAAAAGACTCGTTGTAGCAGCAGGAAAGGTGGGCACAGGAGCAAGGTTCGGGATGGTTCTGGGCAGATGGGTCAGGGAAGGAGAGTCTTGGAGCCCTCAGTGGCTTTTCATACTTTTATTAGTAGAGGTGGCCAGGTACATGGCAGCCCCCAGCGCAGCTCACCCTCTCGGCTGCTTCTTCTCTCTTGCTGCTGCTGCTGCTGTCGTCAGTACTGTCGGTCCTGTTGGTTCTCTCGGTGGGTCCTCGCAGTTCTGGCGTCCTCATGACGCCGCCCATTTAAGCCCGTGTCCAACTCAGGTGCGCCCACTTGCGCATGCCCACCCTGGAATGCTCGCATCACCGCAGGTGTCCGTCATCACAGTGGTGGGAGGGTGGAAAGACCTGATTGTTCTCTGACCCTACACTCGTTCTCACCAAGAATATGTGGGTCCATGTGACACGATACTTCTGGAGAGCGGCAGCGCCAAGGAAGGCTGACATGACTCATGGGAGGGGCCTGGGTTGCGTTGGCGGGCATCATTTGTGTAGGCTCAGGAGGAAAGACTGCCAGACTCTGTTGCAAAAATAAAATCGCACTAAATTCACGTTCATGCAAAGAAGGAAAACGAGTATCAGAGGCACATGGAAGTTGCACCAGATCCTTTTTCCTTTAAAAATATTTGCCTTGGCTCTCGCAGGCAACACTTGTTGAAATGGTGCAACCAGGTCCCTCCCAAGTTAAAAAATCTAGCTGAAAATATGAGAATTTGGCAACGTATAGACATGACATGGATGTGCAAACTGCTCTGTTCTCCAAAGCTCAGCGATTTTGGGGAAAAAGACGGAGACCTCGCCTCTCTGAGCTGTGGGGCCCAAAGGGTGGCAGCACGCTTCTTCTTCCTCAGTGGGGTTTACTTGTCAATTTTGTGTGAGCTGCCCCTTTACTGTTGTGTCGCAAAGGCACTTGTCCTTTACTCCTGATGCCGGGGAGCTGGGTGCTTCTGAGAGGTGTGCAGGGGGCCAGCACCAGGTAGCTCCAGAGAGAGGGGACGGTGTTGCCATTGAGATACCAGACAGGTAAGCTCACCCATCTGGGGAAAAGGGGGCTTCTGGCTAGGTAGAGCCTCTGAGAAAGTGGCCCCTTCCATAAAATAAAGATCTTAAGAGAAGCAAGCCCCCAGGGATTTCGCTCCTTGATCCTGAAAAAGCAATGCTTTCTCAGAGGAGAGATTGGGTACAGGGAAAGGTCACGGGCTTTGAAATCAATAATTGGTTTTGAAGCCCATCTCCTTAACTTCGTAATTGCATGAGTTACTTAACTCTGTAAGCCTGCTTCCTCAGCTGTAAAATGTGGATAACAGTACACCCCTGCCCCTTGTAATGAGGGTCCCATCAGGTGATGTAGGTAAACACCAGGCATTATTACATTCCTCCCTCCTCCTCTCCCTCATTCTTCCTCTCTTCTCTCCTCCCAGAGAAGGAAAATTTATCATACTCCCACAAATTCTGAAAAGTGAAAAATTATGATAATGGAAGTGCCCGACACAATAGATGAGTTCTGCTTATGTGTTTGTTAAACATTTCAAATTCCCCCATTGATGATATGTGATTTTCTGTCCCGTGGACCCTAGGTAGACTGTTTTGGGACTTTCAGGTGATTCACACAGAACCTACCACGTGCTCAGGTTGAACAGGCAGTAGAAACACAGAAGTGAGTGATGTGGTCCCTAATCACAAGACAAATGACACAGATAACTTCAAAGGCGCAAGGATTTGCTGGGAGGCTATAGCAGAGGACTGGTTTGCCTTACATGGAGTGAGGCTGGGGAAAATGGGGCTTCTGGCTACGTAGAGCTTCCGGAGAAAGTGGTCCCTTCTATAAAGGTCTCTAAAATAAGTCAAGTTTAAGATCTTAAAAAATAGATCTTTCAAGATATGGCAAGTAAATATCAATAAAAGTAAATTAGAAATCCTTGGTGGTGGGTTCTCTTGACAAACGCTCACTAGGTAGCCACTTGTGAAACTGCCCAGGTGTGGAGGTATGATGCACAGAAGTAAAGGGAGGGGGCAATCCCTGTGGCTGATTTCTCCACTTCAGGCTTTCCCAGATGTGACCAGCCGGAGCCAGCGCTGGGGGTTGAAGCCATAGATCCAGCTCCGGTCCTGAAGCACATCAGGATGGCGTTTCTGAATCTGCTTTTCTAAAAATTGCTATGTACATGTGCCAGCTCAGTAACACCCATGGCGAAAGAAAGGAAGGGAAGAAGGGAGTGACGGAGTAAGGAAGAAAGGGGAGAGGTAGGAAAAGAAAAAGGAGATGGGTGCTTGAAAATAGAGCGACAGGGGCCTCCCTGGTGGCGCAGTGGGTTAAGCAACGCACTATGAAGCAAACCGCAGCCACTGCAGCATGAGTTCGATCCCTGCCGCCGGCCAGGGAGGGGACCCACGTGGTGCGGCAGACCTCTCCTGCTGTGCCCGCTGCTCCCCTCAGCAGTGTACTTCCGTTGATCTGCCTGTTCTGCTCTCTGCTTTCTGTGGTGAATCCTCTCACCCCACCCCCCACCACACTTCTGGCCTGTACCCCCAGTGCTTGTATGCATAAATAAATAAATCTTTAAAAAAAAAAGGAAAATAGAGCGACAGTCTCTTACAGTGAAAGAGAAATTTACAAACAGATCTGTAAACTGTGTGGAACTGTGTGGTCGAGAGTGCATGCGTGTGTGCATGTGTGTGCGTGTTTGTGTATCGTTAGCAAATCCTTCCTGAGCAGGAGAAGTGAGATTTGCAGTGAAACATTTTTTTTTTAAAGATTTATTTATTTATGCATACAAGCACTGGGGTACAGGCCAGAGGTGTGGGGGGGTGAGAGGATTCACCACAGAGAGCGGGGA
>JAGFMF010011839.1:1265033-1275674 GCA_019455555.1 Galemys pyrenaicus | reverse complement strand
CCCCCCCCTGGCCGGCAGCAGGGATCGAACTCGTGCTTCAGTGGCTGCAGTTTGCTTCGTAGTGCGTTGCTTAACCCACTGCGCCACCAGGGGAGGCCCTGCAGTGAAACATTTTAAGGAGCAACAGAGAGACAAGGGGAAGCTGGTGTGAATAGAGGAGACTGGACCAGACACAGACCTGAACCCCTGGCGGGAGGGAGCAGGAGAGGGAAGAGGGGAGGAAAGAGGGGGAGGGGAGCGCAAGAGAATCAGGCAGCAGAGGGAGAAACCATAATTTCAAGAAGATTATACTGACTTTTGATATTTCTTCACTTTTAAATTTTAAAATGAACTTTGGTGTACCTTTCCTCATCTGTAATCTGTTCTGGCATCTAAATTCTTCTCTATAGCTGAACTGAGATTGTTATCCAGGGAATTTGAGATCTGTTATCTGTTGATGGAAGATGCTAAATGGGCTCCCCCACCCCCCACTCCTGCCCTGCCCCGCCCCGCCCCGCCCCACCCCAACACACACCCCAACTGCCTGGCCCTTCCTTTATTGAACATAAATCACATGTTTG
This sequence comes from Galemys pyrenaicus, assembly GCA_019455555.1. Lineage (NCBI taxonomy): Eukaryota > Metazoa > Chordata > Mammalia > Eulipotyphla > Talpidae > Galemys > Galemys pyrenaicus. Next base: position 1,275,114 of record JAGFMF010011839.1, on the reverse strand, counting down.
GGCCCTGCTCGGTGCTGGACCCACACACCACACTCAGCACCCACAAAGCCTCCCCAGTTGCCCCACGGGGAGTTCACAGGCCATTCTGTTGTTCTGTTACACCTGCTCGCAGCGAACTACTACTCTTGTCCACCTTGCTTGAGTTATTGAGAGTTTTGAGTAGGAGGGCACACTTAGTGTTCACTGAACAAACCGGGACATCTCTGAACGGAGAGAACAGTACCATCACCTCCACCCACCCGTGTCCAGCCTGCAATAGCCAAGCTTGGTTTCTTTTTCTGACCTGTCTCCCCACATCCCCATTCTCAACGCCATCAGGATTATTTTGAGGCAAATCTCAGATATCTCATCATTTGTAAATATTTTAATGTTTCTAAATATACATATTCTAAAAATATGTAACCACAATAACAGGGTACCTAAAGCTGAACAATCATGCCTGCTGAACTGTTAAAATCCAGTGTTCACATTTCTTCAGTTGTCCATTAATTTTTTTAGAGTTTGTTTTTTTGATTGGCCATCCATGTAAGGTCCATGCTTTGCAATGTATCTCTTGAATATCTTTGAAATGATAGTCTCCCTCCTCCTTTTCTCTTAGAAACTGAATAGTTTCTCCCTTAGAGCTTTCTACGGATGGAGTGTTGCTGGTGAATTGGTGTGGCATCCTTTATCATGCTCTTTTGTCCCTTCTACTTCCAGATCTAGACATTGGGGTGTGTGTGTGTCTGTGCACACACATATACTTCACACACAGACACACAAGCCTACTTCATAGTGATGTGTATTTCTACCAGGAAGTACGTGAAGCCTATTTTTCTCTTGTAAAGTTGCTACCCACTCATGGTCATTGCCTACCTACATTCATTTATCTGGAGTTGCAAAATGGTGATATTCAAATTCTATCATGCCTTCATCTGTTAACCCAAGCACTAAAAATCCCCTCACCCATGCTCTGATTACCCTGTAGTCCAGATCATATAGGAAACAAGAGGCAAGTGCTTGATTCTTTCCTGAATTACAAGTTCAAAAGCAAATAAAGTTTTGGTTTCTTAACATCATCCAAAAGTAACCAAGTGGTAGTCTCGTGTGTCATTGTAAATTCAGGGACTTAAATATTCAACCTGTTCGCATTCATTGCACTTTCATCCTGCTAAAAATCTTTCATTTTTCCTCTCTTTGGCCAATGAGAGCCTCTTTAAGTTTTGCTCCCAGTTCCTTGATGCCAAACCAGTAGCCTTGGTATCCTCCTTGCTTTCTGGTATAAGAAAGTATAGTGCATTTCCTGCCCCGGACCTCAATGCACCATTTCTCCAAGGATTCCTGATTGCATTTACTGGGAAATGCCATGCAGAGATCATAATCTGCTGATTGTGCCATTTACCACTAGATGGGTCATTGTTTCTAGGTCATTTCCATGGAAGGAGCTAGAAAATACCTATTCTTTATTAAAGATTGAATTCATACTCTTGAATGCGATACTCTTGGCACTTCAATTCAAAGGCAGGATTACAGGATTTTTCTTACTGTCATCAATTTTACCACATACCTCCTTTCAACCACAGTGACAAGTTTTAAAGACACCAGAGTAATTCATTGGATTTGTTCCCAACCGCACAGACACCAGTATCAGAACAACAACACTAATGTGGCCGTAGTTAGTCAAATCCCTCTAAGGTTTTGTTTCCAGTTCTTTTTGTCCTTTAGGTACATCCCACTGAGAATATACAGTCAAATGATAGTGACTTCAAGTCAGTTACCATCGTTCATATCTATGTGGTATACAGTTTGGACCTTTCCAGTTCTTAGTAATTGTCTTTGGATTTAATTCCCTTTTGTAATAATGTGAAATATTTATTGGCTCCAAAATAAATTCTGTAGAACTAGGTCTATGAAAAAAAGGTTACCTTTATTCTTATATTCTTTAACTTACCCTCTGTTAGTAAACATTTAAAAAATTATGACTTATTCTTCTATTATGGGGCCTCCTTAGTGGCACAGGGGTTAAAGTCTCAGCACTATCAAGCTATCAGCAGCCACTGCAGCACAAGTTTGATCCCCAGCCAGGGAGGTCACCCTCATGGCACAGAAGACATCTCCTGTCTTGCCTGCTGCTCCCCTCAGCAATGTATTTCAGTAGATCTGCCTGTTCTGCTCCCCTACTCCGTCTCTAGTGAATTTTCTCACCCCTCGCCCCCACACCTCTGGCCTACACCCCAGTTCTTATATGTATAAATAAATAAATCTTAAAAAAATGTTTTCTTCTTTTAGATAAGTGATATATAATAAATACCTTCTCTGCCTTGCTTTTTGCACAAGAATTATACCCTAGAGTTCCTTCCCTTGTAGAATGTTGACATGTTCTTCATTTATTTCTGTAACTGTATTGCGTAAAAGTACCATAATTTATTCAACCAGTCTCCTATTGATGGGCATTTGGGTCATTTTAAGATATTTGCTGTTACAAATAGTGCTTATATTTTCGCATTTTGGCCAGTGTTCTCATGGGAGAGATTTATAGACGGGAATTGCTAGGTGAAAATATGTATAACGGTTGTACACATTACCCAGTTCTCCTCTTACCACAAATATATGAGGTCTGTTTCCTTACAGTCTAGCTAACATTGTGTATTGTCAAGCTGTCTGGCTGTCAGAGCAACTATCTAAACCTATCTTACTGAGGGTTTCTCTCCCTGTGAGCTTGGAGCCATTCCATGACGAAGTCACTTGTGGTTTTGTTCTTGTGAACATGCTCCAATTTTATCCATTTTCCCATAGTTTTGTTGGTCTTTAAAACCCTTTGTGAAACAAGGGCCAATATTTTTCCTAATTTATATTTTGTCTTTTTACTGGAATAGGGTCTTACGCCATATACAAAAATACTTTATTAGTGTGTTATCGATCCCTTCTTACTTCTGGTTTGAAACATAGTCAAGAAACTTTTTTCCACTTCTGGTTTTATAGACTTGGGGTGCCTCCCTCAGAGCATGCTAAATTCTCACAAGCCACTGAGTTTCTTTCTAGCTTTTCTTTCCTTTCCATTGCTCTGCTTATCTGTTCTTGGGCCAAAGTTGAACTGTTTGGCCTATAGAAGCTTAATGATACATTCTGATGTATGGCACGGTTATCTTTCCTTCTCCTATTGTTGCTCTTTTCTAAAGTTTCCCAGGTTCATTTTGCTTGTGTACCAGTGTGAAGCAGGGTTTACATTACATTATATACAGTCTTACTTAGAACCTTATTCAAACAAAAATTATTTTCAAAATGTTTCTATCAAAACAAAGGAAGTGTCCATGTTATGTACTTGATGAAATTAAGTGATTGTTATTATTTTTTTGATTTCTTATCCTATAGAGATATATACAGTGATCATAGACAAAATCATAATATCTATTTATTTCCACATAGTTCTGGCAGGAGAACACATAGAGAAAATAAGACGGACTGAATTGGTAAAATTGCAACTGGGTGTGGGTATTTGATATTGATTTGACTAATCTATTTACCAAAACTACTTTCAAGTAAGTTAAATATTTTCCCATGACAAGAAGTTTTCAAAAGAAAAAGGGGTTTCAATTTCTATTTTTTTTTAAATATGGGACAAATATAAGACTTTAAATTAAAAAAAAACACATTTAGCAAAGAATCATCACTTTGCATAAAGAAATTTGTAGTCAGAAGACTGTACTATAGAAGTCAGAGGCAGAAAAAAATTATTTACAGTAGTTTCAGAAAACTTCACTTGGCTCTAGGCGAGGTGCATTTGTTAATCATTTTCTCCATTAAACATTTACCTGTAACTGATCTATGTCCTTTTCTGGGACTGAAGGGTGCATTCTAGGTGTACCCAGATTTACAACCAGATGAGTTCTTGAAATGCTGGGTTTAAATTTAATTTTTCTCAATTGTTAGTCTTGAATGTTTCTCATTGTCTCAGAAATTCTTAAGTATTTCTAAAGGACACAATAAACAAAATGTCATAAATGCTTCCTTTGTACAGTCCCTTTTATTTTTAAGCAATCTATTTTTTAGAAATAAAAATATTATAGATTGTAGACAACAGGACCCCTAACTTTCCCCTTTCACACTCTGGCACTTGAGTTTTATTCAGTGGTTAAAAATCAGCAGTCAGTCTTTGCTTGAGCCTCTTTGTCAATTCCATAGTCTCAGTACTGGCAAACTGAGCTCTTTGCTCCCCTGAAGTTAGCACCTTTTCAGAGCTTTTCAAAATGTACAAGATTGAGGTTCCCTGGTGGTCTAGTGGTTAGGATTCGGCGCTCTCAAAATGTACAAGATTGTTGAAGAAGAAAAATATAGATGGCACTAGGTAGTTGGGGTGAAGGAGAGGAAGCAAACATTCATACCCTTTGCTTCTTTTCCATTTAATACTGGCCACATATATTACCTGTTAAACATTAACAGGTAGAACTGCTTTGAAAAACCACTGTGCATGGACTGGAGCTAAAGACACATGCACATATAAATGTGACAATCTAGAAATCCAACTATAAAGTATTCTTCAAAGAAATATGTGCATAAGTACCTTGACCTAATTACATACAAAAGTGCTAACGTGACTGTTCACAAGGGCCAAATTCTGGAAACAATACAAGAGTTCCTCAGTAGCACTCATCAGCAAATCAGACCAATACATAGTTGAATACTGATGTACTGGACAATAACACAGCAATGAAGATGAATAAGCTGTGGCTACATTCAGTAACATGAATGAATATTACAGAAGTAATGTTAATGAAAGAAGCAAGACAAACAGAACTATACGTATATTATTTATAAACTGTGTTGCTAACGGCTATGTACCTAAATGTGAAAATAAAATAATAAGAATAGCAAAAAATATAAATGTGTTAAACTCTACAAGCATCTGTAAAGAACTTAATGATCACAGAAGTAGGGCAGTGGTTATCTTGGGGAAGGGGAAATACATAAGAAGGGAAACCTAGAAATGTCTGGGGTTCGAGGAATGTTCTACTTATTATCCTAGTTGGTGAATGCAGAAGTATATAATGTGAAATTATGTATTAAAGTGAACATTAATTTATAACACTTTTCTGGATATGTTTAATTTTTCTCAAAAAGTTTATTAAAGTTAACTAAAAGGCTTAAAAAGTTAGGAGAAACATATTTTCTTTGTATTTTATTACATTGTAATAAAAATGTATCACTTGTAAAACAGACATTGTGGATATAATTGCCTGGAAAGTCACTAAACCGCTGAATTTTATAACTCACATTAAGGATGTTAGAAAAATTAGAGATAGGCAAGGGAAGTAAAACATCTAAATGTGTCAACACCAGTGCTTTGCTGAATGAACAGTTTGGATATACATATGTGTATATCCAAGTTGAACAACGATTTGAAAGGGAAGATATAAAATGGTGGAAATAGCAGCTCCCTGTTGATGATCTAAAAAATAGCTCAGTCAAGATGGTCTAAATAAAAACTCTGAGATATATTGGCTTTTGTACCTAGAATCAAGCTGCTCTCTCATGCTTGGGTATATGTATGTAGGGCAAGTCAGAAGGGACTGTTCTAAATGCCACTTGACTATTATTTCAGGTGCAGCCTCTGGCAGCCCTCATGGAATTGCCTTGCAGGTACCAGTCGCTGAGCGTTTCTAGAATTAGTTCATCCCACGTATCAGCGAGTCAGCCAGATGTTCAACTTAGGACACATTTTCAGATTTTAATAATATGGTACACATTCCCTGCATGATGGAAGGTGACAAAAGAGTTGTGTATCCCCTCACATGGCAGTGAGCTTGAGAGATGAGAGCACACTGTAGAAATAAATGAAGAATTCCACCTTTACCAGCACAAGTAATGGAACCACCCCGAACAGAGAGAAACAAGGATGGGCACACCTAAACTTTATTGCATGCCTGGTACCGTGCTAGTTGTTTTTACTTGACATTTCCCACAGTCTTACCGGCAGTACTTCCTGTAAAGCATGTGCAAAGTCCAAAGGATGGTCTGAGCTGCTTTTTCCCATTTCACAGATGAGGGAACTGGGATTCACGGTAAAGTAACACAAAATTAGTAACAGAATCTGGGAGAAAAGTGTAAATTTCAATAAAAATGTAGATTGTAATGATAAACAAGATGTCAAGACAGGAAAAATATTTATTATACATGAAGACTAAGTACTTAGATTAGGCAAATAAATTTTCAAATGTAATCTTTTGCAGCCTATCTGATTTCAAGTCATGGTCTATCTACAATAATCAAGAGTGTGTGGCATTGATAGATCCCTAGACCAGACAACACAATAGGAGGCCCAGAAATAAACCCAGAAAAACTGCTTTTTGATAAAGATGCAAAAACAATTCAATGGAGGGGAAAGAGAGTCTTCTTAAAAAATCATCCTGGAGCAATTAGATATCACCTCTTGTACAAAAATGAACTTAAGATGGATAATAAATGTAAAACATGAAACATCTAGAGAAAAATATAGAAATCTTCAGGATTTAACAGTAGGCAAAAAATTCTTAGACTTGACATAATCCATAAAAGGAAAATTTGATAAAATGAAATTCATTGAAATTTAAAACTTTTGCTCAATGGAAAAACTCTGTTCAGAGGATGAAAAGACAAAATGCAGAGTGGGAGAAAATTTTTATGAACCATATAGCCAAAAAAAAAAAAAAAAGATTATTGACAATATACACATACCCCTAGAGAATGGACAATGAAAAGAGAAAACAATCTAATAAAATATGGGCAAAAGACATTCACTTTAAAAGATGTAGAAATAACAAATAAACATGAAAAGATGGTCAAAATAATTAGTTATTGGGGAATGCAAATTAAAACAATGATGAGATCTCATTACATAGGTATCACAAAAACAATGACAGCACCAAACACTGATAAAGTTGCAGAGAAACTAGATAACCCAGACAATTCTGGGGTGAACAGGAAATGGTACTGGCCACCAGAAACTGGCAATTTCTTTTTTTAAAAAAAATTAATGTTTAATTAATATAACCCAACAACTATAATTTTGGACATATATTCAGAGCAATGAAGACTTTTATTCACACAAATGTTTTTCACAAACCAAAACTGCAACCAACTTTGATATTCTTCAGTAAGTGGGCAGTTATAGTGGTCATCCATACAATGGAATACTACTCAGCAATAAAAAAGAATGAACTACTCATATGACAGACATTCATTTTCTTTGGTTAATAACTTATCTTGTCCCTTTGCAGTTTTCCTGTTCTTGCTGGAATCTACACTTCATTCCTGGTATATCATGTGTCTTTGATCAAAGGCTGATTTAAGCCTTTGTCCTTAGAAGACCTAATGAACAGTTTGAGAAAAATCCCTATGGATGGCCAAAGGTTCAAGTCAGTCCACCATCTTCAAACTGAAGGTTTAAAGACAGGAGCCATGTTCAAAATGCAATGTTTTCATGTGAAAACATTTCTAGTGCAGCAGTTCTGAAACTTTTTGATCCTAAAGTCTCTCTTCCCATTCCTAAAAATCACTGGGTAACCCAGAGAGTTTTTGTGGGGGTTATATCTCTCTATATTTATCTACTAGAAACAAAAACTGAGGAATTGAAAATATTTTATTAATTCACTTAAAATATCAATGATAACTCCTTTACATGTTAATGTAAACTACATTTTTTACAAAAAATGATTACATTTTTTGAAACACAAAAAATATTTTTGTGAAGAACACCACTGCTTTCCATGTTTGCGAATCTTTTAACAGTGGAATTCTAGTGCTGCCTTCAATCCGTTGTTCATGGGCGGTTGTGATAAAGCTTGTCAGAAAGTCCAACATCACACAGATGTGCATTAGGAAAAGGGAGAGCCCGGAGGACCCCCCTGAAAGCATCTCAGGCCTCCGCCTGGGGTCGATGGACCACATTTTGAGAACCATTGATCTAGTGGATTTCCTCAGATAGTTTAAGTTTTTCTTTCCTCAAAGTTGCAGATGACACCAGAGCTTGACATTTTGTCTTTTGAGAACTTACTTCTTTTAGATAGACAGCTTAGGGCGTAGTGAACTGAAAACAGGATCCTGAAGGAAAACAGCATCTCCACAAGGCTGAGAGAGGGGTTGGTGTCTGGTTTTTTTCTTAAAAGAATACTTCGAAGACAAGGATTGAGGGGGTGCAGGAGGCCCCTCAGTAGGCAGATTGAACAAATGCTCCCAAAACAGCCCAGCCGCTGGGGATGCACAGGTGACCCAGCCCTGGGAAAACGGGGCGTTTTAAGCATCTATGTAAAAGCAGCGTCTATCTTAGCTTTCCCTTTAACGAGATTAGTCTTGCTTTTCCCCTCCTCTTTATTTCACTGTCTGCGGGCCACCTCTTGGCTCTCATGGTAATGTGATTAGCTGGCCTGTGGCCCACACGGAGGCCACTGTCACAAAGATCTCTGCTTACTTGAGTGCGCCCCTTTCCTGAATGCAGCATCTTGTGTTTATAGTCACGGGGCATTGTTAACTCTTGGATTCCAACAGCATGGGATATTTACAACACCCGCCTCCCTCCCCCACCCCCATAAAAGTTGATTCAGGGAGACATTTAGGGAAGAAATAGACAGAAGACAGATGCGTTTCCTTCCCCAGATGCTGAGGGGCTTCAATTGTTCTGCATATGTAATGACTTTTTATGGCTCCTTGCAAATGCCTCTTTTGACTTTTAAAAAGGTGCCAAATTCAAATATAGGTAGTTACTGAGAACAGTTTAGTAATCTCACCAGACGCTCCAGCTGGCTAGAAATCCTCTATCGGAAGATGTATAATAAACACACATCCCTTTCCCATTTCATAGACGTAACCGTGATCTCTTCGTATTCTGTTCGAGACTGGGCGTGTATGTACAAATAGCATCTAGCGTCTTATTTGGACAACAAATGTCTTTCATAAACATTTAATGGTTCAATAATTGTTTTAAAGGTAATCTGTGTCATTATAACAAGGAGAAGATGAGCTGAATGAAGAATGTGGACCTCCACTTCTGTCCCCGCAAAGCTACAGATCTGGTCATCTCTGAAGAATAAGTTTGATTTTCATAACCTTGAAAATTTAGATTAAGTTGAACAGGAAAGTGCCCAGGACAGGGAGAGTTTGCTAGTCCACGGGGCTGCATTTTTATAAACTTCTTGCCGTGTTACTCTCACTTTCAAGAGAGACTGCTCATATTTGAACTTACTTAGCTTGATCCCAGCGAAGGCCATCAGGACTGCAGCGGGACTTGTACGCGAGTATTGGGTGTTCCACAGACCTGCCCCTAAGGTAATGTCTCCTCCAAAACTTGGAGCTTAGAAACAAATGTATGACTGACAGAAAAAGAATGGCAATAGAGAGCAAGAGACGGTGAACAGACGCTCCCCAGGCTGATACCTTTCCTCCACCTATAGAACTCAGGCAGATGCTGCTGAGAAAGCCTTTGATCCCCCCAGTCCAACTGTGTGCTTCTCTGGGTGCGTAGCTAAGTTACGTGCATGCAGTGGTATATAAATGTTTAACACCCAGCTCTTGAAGGGGAAAAAATAAGCCCTGCCTGGTAGCGTTTGTGATTGTTGTGGTGAAAACACTCCCTCTTGGCCAAGCTCTGTGGCATCGCAGTGTTTGGAGCTGGGAAGACACATGTGTGGTGGGTCTTGCCCCCAGCACTCTGGCTCAAGCGAGCATTTCTGCATCTCTCACAGAATTTTATATCATCTGTAGGGCCTGGCCCCAGTGATCCACAATAGGAAGTCATCTCCCCCCAATCCTGCACCCACCCACTCCCCCACACTCCCGTAAATGGTAACCCAGTTGCATCATTACTATTTTTTCCTCTCTGAATCGTAATAATTCTTAGTGCAGTTAGAGATGATTTGTGACTTTTACATCTTTATAAAAGTTTATTTTCAAGTGAACTTTTTTATAAAATGAAAACTTTCCTGAATGGATGTTTTCATTTATAATATGTGGTCCAGTCAAAGGAGAGCCTTTCTTTTTTTTTTTTTTATTATTAGTTATATTTGACATCATTTGTAGTCCCCAGGGAGTACCCACCACCATTTCACCCGTGCACCATCACCTCAGTCCCTTG
>JAGFMF010011839.1:1205286-1263993 GCA_019455555.1 Galemys pyrenaicus | reverse complement strand
TCTTTTATCCATTTTGAGTTGATTTTCGTACATGGTGTGAGATAGTGGTCCAATTTCATTTTTTTACATATGGTGGACCAGTTTTGCCAGCACCATTAAAGGAGAGCCTTTCTTTTAAGACAGCTCTTCCTAGAAATGAGGATATCCTGAAATTCTACTAATATCACTTTCACCTACAGAATTTGATTTCCTGTCACCTAGACCAGCAGTTCTCTCCGCCTGTATGACTCTGCTGTGTCAGTTGTCAGAAAAAGAAACCTTAGCTGCTGAATCAAGAACTTCACTTGCGTTATCTCATCTGCAGGCTATAAGATGTACTAGAGACTGTGGAAAATAACATGGGGCTCCTCAAAAATTAAAAGTAGATGAACACTACTGAACTGTGCACTTAGAAATGAAGATGAAATATTTTATGCTATGTGCATTTTACAACTTAAAATTTTTTTAAAAAGCAGAATTACCATGTGCTCCAGCAACTCTACTTTTCAGTACATATACCCCCAAAGAGTTGAAAGCAGAGACTTAAACAGATATTTGTATACCCATGCTCACAACAGCATTATTAAAGGGTGGGAGAAACCAAGTGTCCATCAACAGAAGCAAGGATAAACAAAATGTGGTATATGCAGTGGAATATTACTTGGCCTTAAAAAGGAAGGAAATTCTGACACCTGCTACAACATGCATGAAACTTGAGGGCATTATACTAAGTGGAATAAGCCAGTAACAAAAGGATTATGATTGTACATATATGAGATCTGTAAAGTAATCAAATATATAGAGATAAAAAGTAGAATGGTGGTTTCTGGAGGCTGGAGGAAGAAGGGAATAGAGTTGGGGTTTCAATTTTCAAGATGGAAGGTGTTCTGGAGACAATGGTGGGGATGGCTGCAAACAATTTGAATACATTTGTTGCCATTGAACTACACATCTGACTATGAGAGTAAATCTATTATATTATTTGTATTTTGCTACAATTTTAAAAAATTAAAACTGCCTAAATTACAATGTAATAAAGAAATAAATCCATCTGTTGAAAGAGTTGTTATCAGAATTATACTTATTTAATCACTGGAAACTAGGTAATAAAGTCTATTTTGTTTCCTAATCTCTTCTCTGATCTTTCCCACTCTTCTCACAGAGCATTTCTTCTTCTCTGTTCCTGCTTCTCTTCCCACCAATTCATCCTTTATTATTTACTAATATACACAATACTTTGCAAGTCATTCTCAATCATTAGGGTGGTCAAATACCTTTCATCTCATCTACAATGATCAGTGTCACCCCCCTGCAAATTACATCTTTTGTGGTTTCCCTTATCAGGGAACTAGGGAAAACCAAAAGGCTATTTCAAATAAAATCAGAATCCCAAGACAGCAGACAGAGGATGAAACTGAAGAGATTTCCTGTTAGGCTCTGCCCACCTAGGAGAATCTCAGGAGGGTGCTCTGGAGCATCTCCAAGGTTCTACAGGTCCAGCGCTTAGCAACGTGTGTTTTAATTTCTGCTCAGCCACAGAATTCTGTAACTGTAGGCAAATCAGTCCCCTGTTGTTCAGCCAACATTTAAAAAGTTTCCGTGTTATAATTCATTTATCTATAAACTGGTAATGATCTGTTTTCTTAGAGATTTTTTTAGTAGAGGTAACATATATGAGGTTGAACTTTAAAAACACATACATAAGGATGAGATCCCTATATGCCAACATCTTGATATGAAGTACTATTGAATATTATGGGACTTTAGACCAGTAAGATCATGGCTGATCCATGCTTATGGGCATTTACACTCTGATCCAAATATGCAAACACTATTACTATCTGAATTAAACATGTTGATGAAATATTTATCAAAATTCTATTTTTGTGTGTGTACTTGTGCCTATAGTCTGGCTAATTATTTATCCTGGAAAATAGTGAGGAGTCAAGCGATCAAGATGACAGTTCTATTTAGTTAAACATATTACTAATATCCTAGGAGATGCTCTCAGTTTCACGTGCCGTAAGTGGTGACTCAGTTAACAATTCCCAAATTTCTGAATTGGGCATAAGTTATAAAAATTGTCAGTTTTTATTAAAGTTTCTTGCCATTCTTTTATTAACTTAGGCTATTGTTGTTATACATAATTTTATTCTCAGAGATGAAATATGGCTAAAATGTAGATGAGAATATTTCAGTAAGAATTTTATCCCAACTACTTTAGTCACTTGTGTGTAACTATTTGGGGCTTATATATATTTGGGGAATATGTATATACACACACACATACATATAACATACACACACACCCATACATATAACAGTATCCAGTCAACAACTTCTCGATGAATGAATGCTATACTAGGATTGAAGCAAGTCTGCCCAAGCTGCTGCTAATAGAGTGTTCTACTCGGGTCCATGTTCCTGAAAGGAGGGCTGGCCTCACCCTTCTTCCTCCTTGTCTACCAGTCTTTTGCAGGGAATTTGGACTTGAGGTGTTTAAAGACAAATGTACTGACTGTGACCCAAAACTGAACACCTGCATGCACTCATTAAGGAGTCTCTGGTTCAAACCAAACAGTTGTATAATCTTGGCCAATTGTAGGACTACACCCACTTCGGCTAGGCTTGGAAGAGATCCGAGAAAATACTGAATAAAGTGCATTCACATGCTTTGTCTTACAGGCCTTCCAATCTCCCCAGAAATAAGAGGGAAGGGCTGCTATGTTAGGACACCCATAAAACAGACAGATGTGGAGGTGGAAGCAGAGGGAGCAGACCCCAGATGGGATAATTTGATGAACCCTTGACAGATGTGGGCAAATACAAAACCAGGTGCTCAGTCCATTGCTCTCTGCATCTTGGTCACTAAGGATATGAGATGAGTTGAGAGCTAGATTTGCTAGGAAAAAAAGGGGACATTTAAACCTCATCAATTAAGCCCAAGAAATACCTGGTCCTTCAAAAAACTAAAAGACATTTATCATAAAAGACCTTTTCATTAAAGCAGTTATGTCAACAAACCATCTGGACACAGAGTCAATTTGAATGTACATAAAGGCTATTAGTGTTAAAGTTATTCAAACTGTAGGTGACAGTCCTGTTTCAGGCAGGGCTGTGTGCATTCTTGCTTCTCCAGGACTTTCTTAGAAACCAGATTGTTGAAACTCAAGCTGCCATATTCCCCGATGAAGATAAAACAAAATAATAGTAATAAAAAAAGCAAATTAGGAGCCTGCCTAGCTTTTCCAGGCTTTTGGATCAAGAAGACTTTATCTTGCTAGCTTTATTACTCAACCATTATTTAATATTTACTATGGATGGAAGGTGCTGATTTAAATAAATTTTCCTGTAGTATCTTTCAAAGAACACGTTAGTGTCCAAAATCCCAGGACTGTTTCCAAGTGAACATTGTCTTTGTTTTTAAAAATATTTCTCCCAGGCAGATCACAAGTGAGCGTTCTGAGAAGAGCTGCAAAGTCTGTGACACTTCCTTAACAGAACAGCTCACGGCAGGAAGGGGTGGGGAGCTGTTCTAGAACAGCCCCAGATAGAAGGAGTCTAAGGAGCCTCTGAGCTGCAGGCGCCCACTCACTTCAACAATTAAAATGGGCATGGGAGATGGAGAAAATGTTTTCATCTTATATTTTTAAATGGGCTCTTTTTGAAAGATATTAAGACCTGTTATTATTAAGAATCAGATTCTGTGAAAAATAAAACTCCAAAACTGCCACCACTAATTAATGGACTAACACAATAAATGGACTATACACAGTGCCAAGAGGTTTTTAGTCACATGATACAGCATTTCAAAAATGCGTAAATCATGGATACGTGTCCTTGAACATGTCTCTTGATATTAGAATTTGAGTTTTATGATCTGATTGTAATTAAGGTTTTTGATGACGTTTTTAAGGGAGGGAAAATTAAACAGGCTTAAAGCCAACACCTTGTTTCTCAAGATGGAACCCAGTCAGGTTTTTTTATGGCTGCACTAGGCTTTTAGTCACTGGCTGGCACTCTCTTCCTAATTCTCAAACTGCTTCTAGCACTTACTCTTTATGGCAGGGGCTGTGCTTCCGGCAGGCCCACAAGTGCAGACCTGCTGGCCCATCTCCTGTGACCACAGCTCTGACCCCAGGCAGGCGGGGCCCCGGGCAGAGACTGGGGCAGAGGCGGGGGCGACCCTGAGGGGGGGAGCCTAGGTTTACATGCTGACCAAGATATAAAGTAGGGAAGCTGGAATGGGAAACTCACTTTTGGGTCTGAAAAAATAATCTTTCTTAAATTATAGTTACTATCACTGCCATGCACTCAATGAGGTGCTGGGGCCATGGTTTAGGCTTGAAAGAATCTTCTGAAATCTTCCAAGTCAGTTATCAACTCTAGTTATTATCAATAATTAAGTAAGGTACAAAATGAAGATGATGATACTGAAAGTTTGTCAGTTCCTTTGTTTGTTTTTACTGCATTTTATTGTTATCTATGTCCTTGAAGTTATTTGGGTAGCAGCATGATGGAAATGCTATATACTGTATAATAATACTATATATAGTATCATATGTACTGTATAGTATATAACACTATTCTGTGTAACAATGTAAACGTGCTAGGCAACTCTTCCCAACTCCCCCTTTAGTGACAACAGGTCAGAAATCAAAATCAGCTACAGTGGGAATGTTTATAACACTGAAATTAGGAAAATGCTACCAATGGGAACTTGGTCTATTGCTTTTCTTTATCATCCAGACTTAAGAAGGTGATGAAGAAAATGTTAATAATGCAGATTAAACTTAATAATGTATCATGAGTATAGTTGTTACATTGTGATGAGCTGAAAAAAATGAAAACACATTCTTCTAGTATTTGAAAATATCCCCCTTCGCAAAGAACTCACACAAATCACTGATAAATGATTAAAATTTTAACGTAGACTACCTTGTTTTACTTTCGTACTTAAGCAGAAAGATCAGCTAAGATTTATGCTGCAGATACCTTTATTCATCAGTTGCAATGTGGTCTGGCGTGGATACAAGAGTTTACCAAACATTAACTTAAAGATTCTGTGAGAACCAATGGAATTGGTGTGGAATTTATAGAGGGTTGTAATTTTTTTGCTTGTAAATGGTGTGTCACACATCTCCAGCAGTAAAAGTTATGGCAAACCTGTGTATTAAACATATTACACACATACACATACTTTTTTTACCCTTGATTGTTATCTAGAAAATTATCTATTAGCACAAGTCTGCATACATAGGTGCAACATAATTGCAGGTTTCTGGGACAGTGATTTTGCAAAACGTGACTGCAGCCCACTCTGACAAACTAACAACCTCCTGGTCTACCGACCCCAGTCATTTTGAGATAGGCTAGGGGATCCCTCAAGTATATTCTGCAGAATCACGCACATTTTTGATCTAACAACACGGGCCTCGGCAGCTCACATTGGAGCTCACATCTACGTATGATGCATTAACAAGGGAATTACTAGGGTTGATGCTGAAATACACCTCCAGGCACACTGCGGACCTGATCGAACAACCCACAACAAACTGACAGTGGCGAAACGAAACCAATACTAAGTTCTAATTGAAAAGTAATTGTGAAGCATGAAAAGCAATTGCAAGTCACTAGGGCACTAACAGGGTTCCTCCAGCAAGCTGCAAGAGCCCCAGCCCTGCTGCCGGAGCCACAGCGCCAGCCTGCGTCTGCAGCCAGACCTCCGGCAGGGAATTGAAGTGGCACTCTCAGGATATTCTAGTCTGTGCTAATTTTAGTGCGTGAATAATAAATTATCCTAACTCCTAATGACTCACTTCTTAGGTCACAAATAATTAGGCATTAGTCATCTATAAAAATGAACGTGTCTGGAACTGCCTGCCATTTACATGTGAGAAAGGAGGGCCGGGGCCGGACGACTGTGGCTCAGTTCCCTGGCCAGCTCAGGTGAGCTGTACAGCCAGATCAGGCTGCATCCCAAGCTCTCTGGGATTATGCACATCCTGGGCATCTCACATGTGCATGCTGCCTCCCCAAACTGACTCAAACTTGGGTGTCCTTGTGCTAAGTAAGGTTTCACATATGGTTACAGATGTAAGTGTGGCATCTTGTAGAAGCATCAGACCCTTTACGTCATCAGGTGACCAGGCAGTGCTGAGACCACGTCAGTCCCAGACTTTGTATAGTTCTCCTGGGCTCTCCTCTGGGCACAGGAGGGATGTCCTCAGCACTGTCCCCTCGAAGGCCCTGCTCCATCCCCACAGCGAGAATGCTGGGGCAGACAGTTCTCTATCTCCCATCGAGGCCCAAGTGGCCAGTTATCTCTGCTCAGGAAGTTCTGGGTCTGCTTCGCCTTGTGCTTTAAAGAGCTTATCTTACTATTTATTTGTTTCTCCAGATCTGAACAGCACTGCCCAGGGACAGAGCTGGCACCCGGAACTGGCCTAGCAGCCAGACCTTCTCAGCCTCGTTTAGAGTTGAGGGGGGTTAAAGGTTACACTTTTTGAGAAAGGTAGTAAAACATTAATGATGAGTAAAGTTCCTTCTCTCTCGCTGTATAAGTTAGCTGGGTGATCCTGTTTGCTCTATAAAGTGAACTGTATTTGCTCAGGGCAATTTGAAATCTGCAGTGTAAATGGCCTTCTCGGCTTCCTCCTGCCGCCAGCCATGACGTGGCGTGAGCACTGTGAGGCCTTCCCAGGCAGCTGGAAGACCCTCTGCATCAGTCCCCATGAGACAGGGCTGCGTGTTTTGTGAGAAACACCGAATTAAGGGTCAATTACTTAAGAAGTCAGGTGTCACACCGCCCAGAGTCCATCTGCAAACCAGCTAACCTGTGTGCAGCGATGATAGTAAGAAAGGTAAAACTGAAAGCTGAGGAGCCCACTGGACTTTCATCATGTAGCCCTGATTCTGTTCCTGTTTCTGGCACTCCCCAGATAGTGACCTTAGACTGCGCTCCAGATTCTACAACTTGAATGCCACGTATTTCTTTTTTTTTCTTTATTTATATAATTTGACATCAGTTGTGGTCCCCATTACCCACCACCATTTCACCAGTGCACCGTCGCCTCAGTCCCTTGTGCGCTTTCTGTCCTGATCCCATTTCCTCCCCGCCCCACACAAAGTGTTTCTGATTTGTCCTTGTCATCTTGTTTTGTTGTGTTTTGTTTTTTTTCATTGTTATTATTCTTTTCCTTGGCCCCTTACATTCCTCCTAGGAGTGAAACCATATGGTATCTTTCTTTTGCCTTCTGACTTATTTTGCTGAGCATAATCCCTTCTAGCTCCATCCATGTTTCTACAAATGATTCTAGTTTATCTTTTTGATGGCTGAATAGTAGTCCATCGTGTATATGTACCACAGCTTCCCGATCCACTCATCTGTTTTTGGGCATTTAGGTTGTTTCCAGGTCTTACATATTGTAAATAGTGTTGCAATAAACATAGGGGTTGCAGGTATTCTTATGAATCAGTGTTTTTGTGTTCTTTGGGTATATTCCTAGGAGTGGGATTGCTGGATCATATGGGAGTTTCATTTTTAGTAGTTTGAGAAACCTCCACACAGCTTTCCATAGTGTTTGGACCAGTTTGGAATGCCATGTGTTTCTTCGCTCATTTCTGGCTTCCCATCAGAATAGAAATCCCAAGAGCAGCACCTTAGCCCATTTTGTTCATTGCTATTTCCTGGTGCTCAGAGCAGCGTCTGGCACATAGTAGGTACTTGGGAAAGATTTGTTAAACAAATAAATGAGCCCTATTCTCTGTTCTACACCACTGCCTGATGCCTTCATGACTTACCATCTCCCCGGGGAGACGTGGGTGTTCTGGAGTGCACACGAGGCAGATAATCACCGGATAAGATCAGCAGAGCCAGGAGCTAACACGGACAAGGCCTGCCTGCCTTTGCAGGAAGTCAGCCAACTCAGAGGCTGTTGTGGGCCAAAGGCTGAGGTTGGGCAGGCGCCTCCTTGTCTGCTGGGCAAAGATCAGGATGGCACGGGGGATGGGCAACTGGATGAGGTGGAGGAACAGGAAACTCATTCTAGGTTGCCATAGGACTCTATGAAAATGATTTTCTTAAAATATCCAAACTGAATTCTGCCTTCGCTGACTTCAAGAACATGGCAAAGCCATTTGATACTGACCATCCCTCAATTTGGGCTTGGGATGTTACCTACCTGGAAACCTCTACACCATGGTAATGCTCTTACAGTTCCAATGCTTGTGGTGTTGAGACTTGGCTTCCCTCAACAGTCCAGAAGGCCTCATCCTCCCAATGCTAGGCAGGCTGCTGAGAAGTTGCCTACATCAGTGGAAGCATCTGGAAGATCCTGACCACTTTCTAGGCAGAGTGACAAAAAGGTTTATCAGTCTTCACAGGTGACAGGTGTTCAGAGGGAGTGGCTCTTGAGCATGTGTAGGAGGCTGGTCAGTTAACGGAGGACTGAAGGCTGTGAAAGCAGCACCCCGGTACAAAGCTCTTTCAACAAGGTTCTTTTTGTCCATCACTGTGAACATGGCGACACCGGTGCTCGAAAGGCAGACGGTCCAAGTTCAGGAGCAGTTGCTCTGCCAGCCTCCCTCTGGCAGCCTGTCCCAGTCCAGTGACTATACTTGTGTTGCTGTTGTTTGCAACGTGATAAAAGGCTCACAAGAAATGACTGATGCTTCCAGAAGACTCAGAGGGAATCCCAGGAACATTCCATTTGGTGCCCTGTGCCTTCTATCATCTGACGAATGATCTTATCTAGACACGAGGTGTGTGACTACACAGCTTTTGGCAGCATCAAAGAACAACCTGACTCATTTCTTATTATTTTCTAACATGAAAATCCAAACCACACAATTGAGGCAAATAATAAAACTTTTTAGGATTACGATTATCCGATTTGAGTGTTGACTTTAATCAAATTACAAACTAATGACCAAATTTGGATTTGATTATGTGTCTATAAAGATAACCTAGTAGCCAAAATAAGTGACTGTCAATCAAAGTCTTTTCAGACAATAGCTAGCATTACAACACGCCAATTACATTTTTATCAGGTAGTTAAGTTAATTACCTGTGGTAAATGTGTTAACAGAACAAGTACAGATTGTTGTAAACATTTGCCGACCACTTTAAAATGCTACCCAACCGTATGGGAGGATTCAAGGTCACAATAGTATGCAGATATATTTATACCTGCTGATGTCATATAAAATCCAATAAAAATTTAAGCTTGAAATATGTGTGTCTCTTTCCCACCACAAGGTGGCTCTATATGGTTTCTTCTCCGAAGGATTGTGGGCTTCCTGGCAAATGCTTGCCAAGCGATCCAAGCCCTGGGTGATGGCATAGTTCAAACTGGGCCATCAGTAGGAAGCAGGGACTGCAGCCTCCCTTCCTTGGAGAACCAAGCCCCCTTGTTCCTCCTACCTCCCTCCAGCTCCCAGAGCCCTTGTTCTCTCTGTGCCTGGCTAGAGCAACATCCGGGCCTGCACCCTCCAGAACCAGGCTGTTTTGCTTTTTGCTTAGCAGTGACATAATGCTGGCAAGTTCTAGGCCGCCTTCTTCCATGCGGAGGAGACTGCCCACGTCAGGGCTGCGTCTGGGGATCCCACGGTGCATTTGCTTCCATATGAGGGTGCATTGCTTGAAATTTTCCCCCAAAGGGAATGCTTGTCCAACTTGATATAATTTTCAATGTACATCTTATTTCCTTCCCATTTACAGTGAGAAGATCCTTTTCTCAAATCCCCAACTCATGTCATTCAAACCTGCTGTCAGGTGAGAATATAAGCAGCTTTTCCCTTCTTTCACTTCTATGGACTCATATCAGTTCTATTTTTAGAAGTTTCTGGATTTATCTCATTATCCCCAAAGTATTTGCTATTTCTACCAGCTTAAGAATCTCCAAATAACTTTGCACATTTTAAAAAAAGATTTACTTATTTGTGCATACAAGAACTGGGGTACAGGCCAGAGGTGTGGGGGGGTGAGAGGATTCACCAGAGACAGAGTGTAGAACAGGACAGGCAGGCTGACTGAAACACACTGCTGAGGGGAGCAGCGGGTGAGGCAGGAGAGGTCTGCTGCCCCATGCAGGTCGCCTCCCTGGCCAGGGCTTGAACTCGTGCTGCAGTGGCTGTGGTTTGCTTCATAGTGTGGTGTTTAACCCATTGCGCCACCAGGGAGGCCCAGATTTATGCATTTGACTTCTTGAGTGCTTGCCAGGTGTTAACTTGGTTAATGCCCTTCACTTCTTGACTGCTGAGTCCTTTACCATCCAGATTTTTGTTTTCCAGTGCCCCACATTTGGTCGCTATAATCTTGTCTCTTGCTCTTTTGTTCTTCTGGGATACTAAGTATTTTTGAATAATGACCTTTCTGTCATTTAATCGGGTCTCAGACGGAAGCAGTGAATGCGTACTAATTCAAATAACCATTGTTTAATAGGAAGCCCGCACTGACCCTTCTGCGTGCAGTGTATCATTTACTCATCGTAACTGCTCTGTCGTGTTCTTATTCCTGTTTTTCTGATGAAGAAACTGAGGTGTAGAGGTGTTGAATAATTTGCTTCAGGCCTCACAATGAGAAAGTGGAGCGGAGCAAGAATCCAGTTCCAGGCTCCGCCTCTGGCATCGATCACCTTCCTCTAGGAGAGGGAAGGCTAAGACTAGGAGAACTGATCGAAAGTCTCAGAAGCAGTTAGAACCTAGGTGGGTGCACGCACACTGGGCCAATCGCCTCTTTGTCACCCGGTGGTGCGGGAGGGACCCCTTCCCCAGGCTCCATGGCCGGCTGAACGCTCCGAGCTGACGCGCAGACGCAGTTTACTGGTCACACACACAGCATGGGGGAGGGACACCGCGTGCACTCTTGGGAGAGGCGCGGAGGGAACCCCAGGGGTGATGAAGAGAGGGGTTTCTGGCTGAGCAGAGATCCAGGGAGATGACGCTTAGAAGGTCCTGGGAGTAGCCAGCCCAGAGCAGAACGGTCAGAATGCCCTGGCAGAGATCTTCCAGAAGCCCAAACTGATAGAACATCGGACGTGCTTGATCACACTGAGAGCAAATGTAGAGAGCTGGGGGACAGTTTAGGCTGAATTAGTGATGAAGACGTAAGACACGAAAGGCCGGGTAAATGAAAAAAACCGACATTTTAAAACTTTGGGGCAAAAAAATCCACATAAAACGTTTTGTGAGAAATCACAGTTTACCACATGGGCCAGCTGTTAACAGCATTGAGATAATCATGTAAGTACTGAAGACTGATCTATTGAAAATTATGGTACAAGCCCAGCCATACAATACAGTGAGGTGATTAAGAGCGGCCTAGGCGTAAATCTGTATCTGCAGCTTAATACCAGGGGTGGGCCACTTGCTGCATGGACTCAATTTCCTTATCTGTAAAATGGGATCATAATAGAATCTAGGGTTTGGGGAAACATTTCATGAATTATATAAGTGAAATGCTTAGAACAATGCCTAGCATGTAATTGTAATAAGTCCTGCTATTGTTACTTCATAACCATTTAGAAGGCTGGGAGAATTATGTGTGTTTGTCAGTCTTCATAGTTCATTGAGGAAAATCAACAAAAATTAGCTAAAATTGAAGAATCAAGACACAGCACGATAGCAATGTTTTTCAGAGACGTAAAGGAACATACCAAAAATGAAAAATAAAGCTGAGATGAATAGCTGTTTCTGAAACTGCGGGCATCTGTCTGGTGGAGGAGTGAGGTGGAGCATGTTCTCATGACAAGCCTGATAAAGAGGCATGACTCAGTTTCCCCGAAGCAACCCGAAGGGAGGACCTGTGTTTAAGATCAGTGAGGGAAGTGCTCTCAGAAGAAAGAGCAGGGGAAGGGGGAGTGTGCAGGGGACGAGCAAGGTCTACCCTTCGCCCAGCCAGACAAGGTTGCTGGGCTGGCCTCACCCATTCCTCTGGCAAGGGCCAGGTACTCAAGGCAGCCCCGACACACATACACACACAGGTGAGGAAGCTTCTGTGCTAGGGCACTTCTGCGGGGGTGAGGAGGGGATGTTAGAGTGCTGAGCCCAGAATGCTGTGGGTGGTGGCTTTTAAGTAGCTGAAGCTCCTACAAACATAACTCAGCATTCTCCAGTTTGCACCTGTAGCCAGACGCTCGCAGACTTCAGCATGCGACAGGGAGTGCAACAGCCCAGCTTGTCTGCCACAGCAGCTCAGGAGGTCTCTACTGGAGGTAGCCGTCATGAGAGTATTTGCTGTTCTTTTTCAGGCACCCACACACTTCAGTGTCTACTTTCAAGAGCAAAGTAGCACCATGTGGAGTGGATTGTTTTTCTTTTTTCAAAAGACTTATCCGTTTATGCATACAACAGCTGGGGCACAGGCCAGAGCCACGGGAGGTGAGAGGATTCTTCAGAGACAGAGCCAGGAACAGAACAGGCAGACTGAAACACACTGCTGAGGGGAGCAGCGGGCGAGACAGGAGAGGTCCACCCCGCCATGTGGGCCCCAACCCTGGCCAGTGGCAGGGACCGAACCTGTGCTGCAGTGGCTGCGGCCTGCTCCACAGTGTGCAGCCCAACCCACTGTGCCACCAGGGAGGCCCGGATTGTTTTTCTTAAACCCCTGAAATCACACAATGTAGACAACCACTCCTTCTCAGGGGGGGCTTGACCTGGAGTGGGCTGCAGCTCAAGAGATTTATCCTCTCTTTATTATCATCTCCCCATGCAATTTAAGTAAAAAATGATGGTGCTCAAGTATTTTAGTACAACTATAATATTCAAGTAACATGTTTGCAAATATGACCAGCAACAAAATATTCTTTACTGCTCAAAATAACTTTGAAATTTTCTGCTGAGGACACTGTCCCCAAACCCTCCCAGATTTATATACTTTCAGTTATTGCTACACAGACGCTTAATAAAAAGTTTGCTTGTAATGACATGATTAAAACTCACAACCCTGCTGTAAGCAAGGGACAAGCTCATGCTGATGTATTTAGCACTTTTTACCATTCAAATGGCACCCACTTGTCAGCTAAGAGGTCCTATGGTATCCCCACTCCAGGATTACTGGGCCTGGCACAGCGTCTCATGCAATCAGCATTGAAAGAACCAACCTTAAGCCACTGCACGCAGGTCCCCTCCCACGGTCACCGGGCTGTGAGCACATGTCCTTGGCAGTCACTAAGCCGATGATGAATACAGTCTCTGTAGGAGGAAAGTAAGCCACTGGTTTATGGACAGGATTCATCATCACAGACCATCCCAAGGGTAAACTTGTCCTCTTGTCAATACAGAGCCAACTCTCCTGGGCCCCACCCCTTTGGGTTGCTGGAGGGTGCCCCTGAGCTGGAGACAAGCCCATTGGAAATAGTCACTAACTCCAGGACTTAAAATTGTAACCATAGAAAACAACCAAAAGATCTAAAATTCCAAACCAAGTGCTGGCTCTGTTTCTCAGCTGCCCTAAGTGTTACTTTTTGTTTTCTACGCACCTTCTGGAGCAGGAATTCTTAACATGGGGTCTAGACTCCATGAAATAGAGTGTGATGGTTTTTGATTAGTGTGGATATTCCCTGATGAGAGGGGGCAATGAATGCAAAAAAAAAGGAAACTTTTGGTGTGCGGTAGAATACCCGTGTAAGCCATATCTTGAATTTTATCGCCACTGGGGAAAAAAAGAGACAAATGCCTGGGAAAGAGAAAAGCTGAACAGAAGCGCTTCCTTCTGCTCTGGATGCAGATCACGAGGGCATTTCCAGAGGCAGGCATCTACCTGGTTCCTGCCTGTCCCTACCTGTGCTCAAATCCCTATTTTAGAAGATTTAGAACATTTGAGACCAGCTCTTTTGTCTTTTCCACAGGTAAGTGAATATATGTAGAGGTACTTTTGAGATTCTGGGGCAAGTTTGTATCATGATGTCATTACAGACAGTAGGAGAGAGGTTTCCAGGTCACGTCCTGCACGTTCTCACACACGGCCCCGCCGGAAAGGAGCACACAGACCTGGGATGTGAATGTTGGCAAAAGACAAGCCCCACAGTTTGAAAACTCCAAGAAGGAGGAAAATTTGCTTCAAGTTAAAACCTTACCCTCCTCATCCACCACTACCCCCACCGCTCCTGTACCCTATCCCCTGAGTCTGGAAACTCACATGCAGTCTTTACCAACCCTGCCGTAAACAAGGGCGATGTACTTAGCACTTTTTACCCTTCAAATGGCCCTCAGCCCCCTCATAGCCTAGGGTGGGACACTGGCCTCCCCACCCTCTGTAGGACTGGTTTGAAAAGACAGTCTATTCTGGTCATAGCATCTTCCTCTTCCTGAGAGAACATGGGAATGTCTTGGGTCTGCAGAATTTGGAACTTAATGACTTAGGGCATGTCTAGGTAAAACACCTGGCTCCAGTCTGTGGCCTTCCTCCATCTCCCTCCCCTCATTAATTAATCCAGTCATTTAGCAGCTATTTAGCAAGGGTGTCAGATTTGGTTTTTTTTTAAACAACTGGATTCCAGAATCCAGTTGGCAATTTCTGGCAGGAAGACAGACGTGGTGGGTGAGGAAAAGGAAGAGACTAGAGGTCACCAGAGTGTGCCTGACACCCTGGCAGAGCAAAGTGGGCATGGCGTTAGTCAAAGTTGGATAGCCATGGTCATGGTTTACATACCCCCGGGAGACCAAGGAAGGTGATAGCTGTGATGCACGTGGAAGAAATAAAAGCATGAGGGGCCTCCCTTGGTGGCGCAAAGGGTTAAGTCACAGCACTATGAACCTCCGCCACTGCAGCGTGAGTTCGATCCCCAGTCAGGGAGGTGACCCACAAGGCGCAGCAGACCTCTTCTGCCTCGCCCGCTGCTCCCCTCAGCAGTGTGTTTCAATCTGCCTGTTCTGCTCCCCACTCTGTCTCTGGTGAATCTTGTCACTCCCCTCTCCCCCGTGCCTCTGGCCTGTGCCCTAGTTCTTGTATAAATAAATAAATCTTTAAAAGAAAAAAAGAGAGAGAAAAGCATAAAGTGCTGAGCTTGGAAACTTAATAGAGCCTGGAGCTCTGGCCCCATAGAGAGCAATGCACCTCCAGGAATGCCCGCCTATGCCAGCCGCTCCCCATCGCCAGAGTGGAGGTGCCCTGGCCTCTGGAACCTTGCTGTCCAAGGAAATTTAATAATTTTTTTGAGAGAATGGGTGTCATAGAAAATCTTTTAAGAGTTGACGTGCCCCCTACCCTGGCCTGGGAGGCAAGTAGTACAAATGATTTTCCGAACTCAAGAAGGAAACAGGTTCACTTTGATATGTAGTTGATAAATAAACGTCTCTACTTGGTAGCAAAGGAATGAGTCAGTAGGACCGTGTGGAACCCACAGACATGGGCAAGGAGGGTCACTGAGGGTGGGAGGCTTTTGGACGAATGAGCAGGCAATGCCCCTCAGATAGGCAGCTCAGACTGAACCCTGTCCCCAAGGGCGTGGGATACCCTCACCTGTGAGAGGATTAATGGCTGCTCTCAAACTTTGGGGATGAATAAATATGATGATGTATTTAAAGTTCTCACTATGAGAACTGGCCAAAAATTGACCTAAAATAATTGACAATAAAAGGGGGAGGGGATGCCATTTCAAAACCAATTCATGGGAACTTGTGAGGCATGGATACATTTGCAAAAAGACATTGCATGCTGGAAAGCAATACTTGTTTTATTTAAGCCAAAAATTAATGTTTCAGATGAAACGTTATCTGGGCCAGTCAATGTGTGAGCAAAAGTCCTCTTCCTAGCATCACTGGGGACTGGGGGATTCAGGCAGGAGACGCTTGCTGGCACCTACCAGGGGGACAGCAGAGATTAAGCTACAAGGAGCCTCCGGCAGCTCTCCCGCTGTCGGGGAAGCTCAGTTGCAGATGTAGGTAAAGAGCATGAAGTGTCAGGAGGAGGGAGGGGCAGGGTGCTGTGGGGTTGATATGCATATGTAGTTGATAAATAAACGGGGTTCAGTCTGAGCTGCTCTATCTAGGGCAGAGCATTTTGGTCAGAGGGGGCTGGTCTTTGGAGCAAGCTCTTTGGAGGAATTGACCCCTGAATTATTAGGGGGAAAGATCATCCTGAATAAATTACACAATAGGTTTATGGACTCCAACCCCTGCTCCAGACCAACAATTCCCAAGATCTACAGAGCCTATAAGGTCATCATCGAAGAGCAGATCACTGGGACCTGAGGGTGGAGTTAAGCAGCTGGGCTGGGTATCAATCCAGACAAGTGGGCCTTGGGGCTCTCTTGGTTCGACGCCAGCTCTCAGCGTGCTGTTGGGTTCCAGCTCAGAGGATCTGGTAGGACATTTACAAGTATTTGTCTCCCTCTCTTCTTGTGATATTCATTACTTTACTTCCTCGTCTTTTGTGAATAAAACCCTTTATTAACCTTTGTTGTGTGTGCCTGCGGTTGGGGCTTATTATAAGTGCCTTTTGAGCACGTGGGTAAAGACCTAGTCAGGAAAACCCATTTTATGTCAGGGTTGCCCTGTAGCAGTATTATTACCGCTGCTCTGCCCTTGTTAGGGTTATATAAAGGGGGAATGGCTTTATCCTAGAGGCTGTGGGACATCACTGAGAGTCCTAACAATTGGGAAGGATCCGTTAGCAGGAGTGTGGAGGAAGGCCTGGGGAGGGTGGGTGAGTCTGGATGCACAATGTACCCGGAGGTCAGTGAGACCATGGCAGACTGGACAGAGATGGTGGCAGTGGAAGTGAAGAGAGATGGATGGAATCTACCTTGACAGTAAACCAGAGGCTGCCGGAAATGGGGCAAGAAGTTTCTACAAGCCTGCTCACTTCTGCTAAGGGTGTCTCGGTGAAAAAAGTAGCAGAGGGAATTATCAAATACAAAATTCTTGCCTGCACGGTAGATGGAAACTGCATATTCAAGTACCTAACCCTGTGGGTAATCAGACAGCAATCAGCCCGCTCACTACAAGGAATCTGGCTACTCCAGACTAAAATGTGTTTGAAGTGGGTGGGATGATTAAGCACAGGCCTGCGGTGGTACCTGGCAGGTAATTACAGCTGCAGGGAATGTGATGAGCAGACCTAAGGGCGAAGGAGGGCTAATTAGAGGAGCCAAGCTGGAGTTGCAGGACCAAGAACTGAAACCCAAGAAGGCACAAAGGTGCTGGGTGTAAGCCCTGTCTGCTGGGTGGCTCTGGGGAGATATTGTGTAGGACACTCAAGGAACAGATGCTGAGAGCTGATGAGAAAACTGCTGACAGGGTACAGCTAGGAGCAAGGACAAAGATACAACTGATAGCCGGGGACTTCTGCTGGCTGGACAATTTGACAATCAGTGCCTCCTCCAGGATCTGAGAATGTGGCCTGGGGGTAAAATATGTTGCTCAATCCTCAGGTAAAGTGGAGGGAACTATTCTTAATATTTAAGAATAGGGGCTGACCTTGGCCAATGTTATAGCAGTCATCCATGCATTCATTTTGTTGAGCCAGTCTTAGAGAACCTAGTAAGTTTACGAAGATCACCGACGCATGGCACTTCCATGGTTGAAGGTAGTGGCACAGATCAGGGCAATGATGGAGAAGAGAGCTAACATTCACTGGGCAATCTCTCCAAATCACTATGTTGCTACATAATTAACTGTGTTTTCTCATTTACTCCTCACCATCTGTGGATACTGTTTGTCTTGGACTGACTGACAGATGTCAACCTCTGTCCCATACAGAGAGGAAAATTAATTTGCCGAGTTTTTACGTGATGTTCCCTATGTGAGGACGGTAGATCAGGGTCTACCTCTTTTATAGACCTTATATTTTATAGACCTTATATTTTATAGGCTTTATATTTTATAGACCTTATATTTTATAGGCAAAACAGTTTGGAAAGAATTAAGCAAAGTCATACGCAAGTAGTTAGTAAACTGGGGCTCAGTTCAAAGATCTTCAAACCTGTGAAGATAAACAGAGCAAGTAGCTTGGCTTATTTAAGTTAAAGGTATGTTTCAGGCTTATTTAAGTTAAAGGGGGGCTTCCTGGTGGCACAAGGGGTTAAGCACCGCATTATGAAGCACCTGCAGCCACTGCAGCACGAGTTTGATCCTGGGCCAGGAAAATGACCCACATGACTCAGCAGACCTCTCCTGCCTCTTCCACTGCTCCCCTCAGCAGTGCATTTCAGTTGATCTGCCTGTTCTACTCCCTGCTCTGTCTCTGGTGAGTCCTCTTACCCCCACACCTCTGGCCTATATCCCAGCTCTTGTATGCATAAATAAATAAGTCTTTAAAAAAAATAAAGTGTGTTTCAGGCATGATGTCCTGGTTCCTTGCCTGGCCTGGAGGGACAAAGGCCCTGGCTAGCCACCTTGACTGTGTTGGAACCACACATTGAAGATCTCCCAGGGCAGTCCACATTTGAGCTAGCACCAGTTAGCATCATAATTACACTCATTTTTGTTATACTAGGTATTGATTTTTGGAAGGAAGAAAACTGAATAAAAATTAGATGCTGTGTGCCTCCCTGGTGGCGCAGGGGGTTAAGCAACGCACTATGAAGCAAACCGCAGCCACTGAAGCACAAGTTCGATCCCTGCTGCCCCTGGCCAGGGAGGGGACCCACATGGCGCAGCAGACCTCTCCTGCCTCACCTGCTGCTCCCCTGTGCAGTGTGTTTTAGTCCATCTGCCTATTGTGCTCCCCACTCTGTCTCTGGTGAATCCTCTCACCTCCCATGCCTCTGGCCTATACCCCAGCTCTTGTATCCATAAATAAATAAATATTTAAAAGAAATTAGATGCTGTGTCAGAGGCCTCCTGTCAGAATCCTCTTTGCTGAAATGTTTTGAGTGTGAGTCGTGACCACCAGGTCTAGTTATTTGGGCTCAGGAAAGATTAACTCTGTATTAGTTATGCTTCATAACAAATCACCTCAAACAGTGGCTTAACCAACATACATAAACTCATAGTTTCTGTGGATCAGAAACTGGGCTTGGCCTACCTGGGTTCTCTGTTTAGGGTGTCTCCCAGCCTGCCACATCGGAGTCAGTCAGAGGTGGGGTCTCATCTGAAGGTTTTACTCCTAAGCACTAAGCCTCCTTGATTGTTGGCACCATTCAGTTCCTTAAGGGCCTGACTGGACTGACTGCTGGGCTAGTTGGCTGTTGGTCTGTGTCCACCCTTAATTCTTTGCCTTGTGGGTTTCTCCAACATGGTAGCTTATTTCATCAAAGTGTAGGATTCAAAAAGAATATATTTTAGTCTCTACCCTTATGGAAATTAAATCAAGATTGGGGAAATAGAAAATAATGCACCTTGCTTGTTAAAGAGAACCCAACACAATGAAGTCTACTCAGTGCTACAGAATGAAAGGGCTACCAAAGTTCAGAGGCAGAAAAGACATGGGGTTTCGGCACCAAAAAAAAAGAGAAAAGACATGCGGGCTGCAGTAGCTGGATAAGACTTGTCTAGAGGAAGCGGGGCCTGGTTTTTGCTGGGAACTGTGCCCAGGGGAGGGAGAAACCTGGACAAGATGTGAACCGGTTTCACAATTAAGGGTTGTTAACCTGGATTGTAAGACTAACAGCCAAGAGGAATCAAAAATGCAAATATAAATCTTGCGAACTTAAATGTAGACAGAGTTAGACGTTTTAGGGAGATGATGCTGGCTGCCACGTGCAAGAGAGCTGAAAGGCAGGAGAGTGTAAAGATGGGAAAATTCATCGACAGCTTATTCCCCATGTCTTGGCCCCAGCAAAGACAAGTGAGGCAGAGAGAGGGAGGAGAAGGAGGGACAGGTGTGTACAAGTCGTACAAGTCGGCCCGCCAGTGAAAGAGTAGGATTAGCGACTCTGATTTCACTGCTGTCAGGTGGGGTCTGGGCATTACCATTTTCAAGATATCTTGGGTGACTCTACTATGTAGCCAGGTTGAGAACTACTGTTTTCATGACTAGATACAGAAGTAGGCCACAGTCAACGGAGAAGGAGAGGGAAGGGGGTGTAGCCAGACAGTCAGTGAGATTGTTTGACTTACCAAAAATGTAGTTTGAGGTCACTGCTGATCAAATGAAAAAAATACTTGTCATATATGTGAGACACTGGACAAATTGCAGAGAGGCAAGAGATGGAGTAATCGATCATTTCACAGGAAAAAAAAGAGAAAAAAGAAAAAACGCACAGCTTCGATCCTACTAGCTGTGGTTATCGCGAGAACTGAAAGTCGTAGTTACCGGGGTGGGGGCAGGGAGGGATGGTGGTGGTGGCGCACACAATAAATGGGACTATGGGTAATTGTAGGGTTAGAGAACAATCAGATCTTTCCACCCGCCCACCACGGTGATTATGGACACCTGTGGTGCTGCGAGCATTCCAGGGTGGGCACGTGCAAGTAGGCGCACCTGAGTTGGACACGGACTTAAATGGGCGGCGTCATGAGGACTCCAGAACCAACAGGACTTACAGTACTGACCAATGTGAGCAGCAGCAGCAAAGCAGCCAAAAGGGTGAGAGGTACCAGGGGCTGGGAGGCCTGCCAGCCCCCGCCCCCCCCACCACACCCATGCCTGCCATTTACCTGGCCACCGCTGACAATAAAAAGTGTAAAAGTCACCGAGGGCTCCAAGACTCTCCTTCCTTGACCTGTCTGTTAAGAATCATCCCAAACCTTGCTCCTGTGCTGCCCTTCCTGGCCGCTACAGTAATATAATCGCATTCACACCCAAAATGACTCTAACAGATTACTGTTTACAATAATGCAGTTTAAAGGTGAGAAAAGAGACAAAGAACCTTCTCTAGAGTTCTGCAGTTAGTGATTTAAGAGTTAGAATCCAAAGCAAGGTGACTGAGGTTCTCCTGTAATACAATGTAGTGGAAAGATGGCCTGAAAATGAGTGTATGAGAGTATGTGCTGCTCTAAGAAGGTGGGAGGAGACTCATAAATGAACTGTTGATGAGTTAGGCAGCCAAGAGAAGGCAGATTCACCACACGCTCTGGCTATGTCCATACTGCTGTGAGCATGGAGAAAAGAAAGCCAGAAACAACGCAAAGAAAACTATTTAATACATCCAGAGTTGTCAGAGGGATGTAGGTACACTTTTACCCTGTAGAGGGGCTGGGAGTAAAGGAGGAAAGCATTTTCCATTCACGTTTCAAAGTCTTCACTACACCTATAAGGCATTATAATCACTGTTTCCTTTTTAAAGATGAGGCGGCTGAGGCTCGAGTAAGACCTGAGATGTCTAGTTTAGACTGGATTGACCCTTAGCTCTGCTTGTTTTCAAAATTGCCCTTCTCTGCAGGGAATTGTTCCTCTGATTCACACAAGGGCTTGCTTAATGATTTGGAATGATGCAGGTTGTGAAAAATAGCTATCTGGTGGAACATCAGACAGTCCATCCTGTCATCGTTATTCACATCGCAGGGAACCCTGTAAACGCGGTCTTCATAAACCAAGAAACCCAATTCATTCAAGTCTCTGAACAGAGCTTCTTAAATTTTAATGCTTGTCAAATCAACTGGAGCTCTTTTAGATTCAAGTAGGTGAGATTCTGATTCCTGGTGACGATGCTGGTTCTCAAACCATACTGAGCAGCAAGGCTTTATTTAGAGCAGTAGTTCCCAGACCTTTCCGTGGCGTTGGAACCACTTGGGGAGTTTCCAAAACTACTGACTAAGGTTTTCCGTCCCTTAGAAATTGTGATTGGTCCGAGGTATGTTTTGGGATTGATAGTTCTTAAAAGATCGCCAGGTGATTTTTAACGGCAGACAAGCTTTGGAAGCAGTTCTAATGCGTGCAGAGGAGGCGTGTAAAAAGTATACAAGGAAATGAATGCATCCAGAAGATAAACCGATTATGTGTTAAGAAGATAAATGATGCGGGCCTCTCTGGTGGCGCAGTGGGTTAAGCAGCGCACTATGAAGCAAACTGCAGCCACTGCAGCACGAGTTCGATCCCTGCCGCCGGCCAGGGAGGGGACTCACATGGTATAGCAGACCTCTCTGCCTCGCCCACTGCTGCCCTCAGCAGTGTGTTTCGGTCGGTCTGTCTGTTCTGCTCCCCACTCTGTGTCTGGTGAATCCTCTCACCTCCCTGCCTCTGGCCTGTACCCCAGCTCTTGTATGCATAAATAAATAAATATTTTTTAAAAAAAGAAGATAAATGATGCAAGGCTAGTACTTTGAAGAAGGTATCGGTGCATATCACATTTAAGCTTTGTCTCTGGATTTGTACAGGCTGTGAGGTCAGAGTGCCTTTTGGTGCGAAGAGGAACTCCCGGCTTCCAGGATGCTGCTCCTTACCCAGAGCGGAAGGGGGGCGAGCCTGAGGAGGGACTTCCCAGAGCATGCGCGAACGCGGCGCTGGCGCGGGGCGGGGACTGCCGTCCCGCACCGGCGTCCCAGCCCCGCCCCGTCGGGCGCTCCCGGAAGTGCGCGAGGGCCGCGCGTGGTGTCGCTTGCAACTTTGGCGCGGGCCGCCCTTCCGTTCGCTGCTCGTAGCTCGGCGCGTGGCCGAGCGCCAGGAGCCGGCAGCCCTGGAGCCGCCGGCCTCGGTCGCCCAGGCGGTGTCAACCTTGACTATCGCCGAAGCGTTCATCGAGGTCGATGAGAACCCCGTCCCGCCTCCGCGGCCCCCCGCGCTCTCGAGGAAGTTCATCTGCTCCTTCCTCGACTGCAGCGCGAATTACAACAAGGCCTGGAAGCTAGACGCGCACCTGTGCAAGCACACGGGGGAGGTACGAGGCGCCGGCGTGGCCGCGGAGGGGCGTGGCGTCCAGGCCCGGGGACTAGTGACGTGGTGACCCGCCCAGGTGCCCCGGGGACCTTGCGTGCGCGCGCAGGGGCGTTGGCCTGGCTTTGCAGGACAAGTTCAGCTTTGTCAGCCTGCTCCGCAGAAGCGAACCAGCTTTGCCTCCTCTAACCACCTCCACCTCCGCCCAATCACACTGGCACATTTCCACCCCCGAGGACCTGAGGAGGTGGAGCTGAGCCAGTAGACACGTTCTAGAGCCAGGATTTCCTTGCCCTCGGCCAGGGGTTGGTTGACTAAGCAAGCCTGTGCCTTTGATCTTGACTCTTGGCCAGGTATCACCTTCCCATAACGTGTAAATAAGTGGGTGATTGAAAGCTCCCATCCCCTGCCCTACCTACAGACACTTGCTATGATCACTGGAACAGAATGGGGGCTAACTTCTACATACTGGAGTTTTTGCAAGTAGTATGCGCTCATTCTTTCAAAACTACCATTCTAGTCCTGGAGACAGCAGTGAATAAAACAGGCAAGGCTTTTCTGGTCTCACGGATCTTAGCGGGGATGACAAAGGAATAGGTAGGAATGAGACAGAGAAAAGGGAAGGCTATTGGAGGGCGTCCAGGAAAGACTTCTCTTAACCCTAATGAGAGGGAAGGGTTGTGCAGTCATGCAGAAGGAGGGAACCTGGCCAGAGAAAATTGCACCAAAAGCGCGTGGTCCTGGGGGGTGGAAACTTGCCAATGTGATTAGGCAGAGGTGGAGGTGGTTTAAAAGCTGGCCTGGGGAGGAGTGTCATTATAGACCAGGGTACAGATGGGTTTGGAGTTTGGATTTTGAGGGCAGTAAGAAACTTTTGGAAGATGACAGGCAAGAAAAAGGAGGTTCATGGAGGCCAAGGAATCTGCCCAGTTTTTGGCAGTCTGACTGGCCCTTCATTTTTTAAACCGTTGCTCCTACACCTCCCTAATTTATGAGCCACTCTTCACTGTGTCCTCATGGACCCTATTCTCTCACCCTTCTGCATTTGTGGGTTGACCATTTCCTCATTGGGACCTTTTTGCTAGCTCTTTCTCGTTGATATTTTCAATGACTTCTCTGTAGGTAACCTGCCCAGCTTTCTCTCAACAACTAACCCAGTGACTGACTTCTCTCAAACATCCATTATCCTCTGCCCCCCTATCCTTTCTCTCACCCATTCTGTTTCCGATTCTGGGCTCAGTAAACTAGTGAATCCCTAAATTAGACTTACCTTTCCTTGTAGACATTATGTGCTGGATTTTGGGTTTTGGCACTGTCAGCTTTCATACACCTCCCAAACTCGGAGTCCTCTTCGTTGACCCAAATCTCATACGTTGAATACTTTGGCAAATGTTTATTGAGCCTACTCCATGGCAGGAGCTGTGCAAAATTCTGTGGACCTACTGTAGCAGTCCAGCTCATCTTGTCTTCCTGTCTTCTTGCTTTGCTACTAGTACTGTCTTTGAGGGCTGTGGACCACACCCGAATGGTCATGGTGGTATATTCAGTAAGCAAAGTTGGTTGTGTGGGGATTTGACTTTTCCTATAGGTTGAGAATGAACTTTCTTCCTCCCAATTCCTGAATCCCAAATGGTGACTGCATTTGGGCTGTGAGCTGTTTGCTTTGTCCTGGCACTTACGTGCTTTTTCAGGTGTAACACATTTCCTGTTTGTGTACCAGACATGCTCTTTAATACAGACATTCCTTCCCTGGATGAGACAGATTCTGCGTATTCCTCTGTCCATGACTTTGAATGGATAAGAATCTGCTGTGTGAAGGTCTGTGCATACTGACCGTACTTACAGCAGACAAGTCCTCTCTAGGAGGGGGTTGCTGTTGAAGCCCAGTGTCAGATTGGGAGTAGGTCCACAGGGCTGTACTGTCACTGTGAAGGCCTGAAGGCTGCCTGCATATTTCATATGCTAGTGATAGAACAGAATTTATGTGGTGTAACTTCATTCAGGAAAACTGTATCTGGCCTAGGTGTAGGAGATATTTGCACTTACTGAATGGAGATAGAGTCCATGCCTTTACCTGCTAGAAATTTTAGACTTTACCAGAGTAACTAACATTGGCATGTCTTCCTTTCCTTTCTGCTAGAGACCATTTGTGTGTAACTATGAAGGGTGTGGCAAAGCCTTTGTCAGGGACTACCATCTGAGCCGCCATAGCCTGATTCACACTGGAGAAAAGCCTTTTGTGTAAGTAGAGCACTGTTTTTAGGTCTTCTAAGTGATTATGTTTGCCATTAGACCTGATAAGAAAACATAACTGAGGAGTTAAGAATGTGAGGCTTCTTCATTTGTATCTCCTGATGGGAAAGGAGACGGGTTTTAACATGTAGAAGAGTGTAGGGAATTTTGTGGGTCCTTGGTGTATATTAACTTCAGGAACAACTTAATCTGACGTTCTCTTAACTTTGAAGAGATCCATCTGCCTTTAAAATATATACTAAATGAGAAATGAACCGCGAAAATCACGTAGTTTGGACTAGATGGAAAATGTTCCCTGGCAGATAGAGTTTCAGCACGACATTGTGAGACTCTATGAACTGATAAGCTGTTGGCATAAGAAATATGAACATGAAGAAGTAAAACTTTTATTATATAATCATATATTTTTTCAAATTAATTCCCTATACCTCCACCATACCACTATTCTAATTTTATTATCAAGTTGCTGATTACTTCTCAAAGGGTGGATGTACTGCTTTGTTTTTAATCAGCTGTTTCTTTGAAGCACAGGGTCTTAGATTTAGTGCATCAGCATCATGTGGAGAGCTTGTTAGAAAGATTCATCAAGCTGTGTCATTGACTAACCACATCCACAAAGCACATCATTAATCCACTATGATCAAGTTGGGGGAATTCTGGTGAAGGGTTCTGCATATCTCCCTCTTCATCCCTCCCAAAATCTGGAATACTTATTGTATTGAGCTATTACACCAGTTTTAACACCTTCCTTGTGTTATGTTTAAAGAAAAATAAATTTAAGAAAACCATTTTAAAATTACAAAAGAAAAGGGCCTCCCCCGTGTTGCAGTGGGTTAAGCAACACACCGTGGAGCAAACCGCAGCCACTGCAGCAAGAGTTCGATCCCTGCCGCCGGCCAGGGGACCCACATGGCACAGCAAACTTCTCCTGCCTGGCCCACTGCAGTGTGTTTCAATTCATCTGCCTGTTCTGCTCCCCACTCTGTCTCTGGTGAATCCTCTCACCTCCTGTTCCTCTGGTCTGTACCCCAGCTCTTGTATGCATAAATAAATAAATATTTTTTAAAAAATAATAAACTAAAATTACAAAAAAAAAAAGAACAGAGGTCGCTGCATCCGACTCCAGAGTGGTGCTAATGCTGCTGGTCTGGCATCCATGTGTTGAAAACTACTCAACAAAATGTTCCGTGGACAACACTTAGCTTTTGTTGAAAAAAGCAAAGCATAATAAATGTAATAGATACCCAGAGCTATCTATAGGAGACCATATCAGAATTAGCTGTGTGGCAGGTGTTGCAGATGCTAGGATCTGAGACAATTCCGTTCTATGTATGACAGTTCCTCAAGCAGTAAGGAATTGTCACGTAATGACCTACTTGATTTCTTTTGATTTTAAAGTGATAACAAATGCAAAGTGTCTCATTCTCACTAGGCTCAAATCGTCTGAGTTGGTAAAACAGCATAATTTTCAGTCTCATTTTTCCCATGGAGAGCCATCTCCTCTCTGACCAGAACGCTAGCCAGTAGGAATGGGCAAAGTACTGAGGATGGCTGATTTTATTTTAGTCTCTATTCAAGCATACAGAATGTTGTCAAAAAATAAATGACACTGAGTGAAGTATAACTTATTTCAAAATAAAATTCAACTAGACCAGCAAAGAGTAATGAAGGCAATTGGGAAAATGGGTATGGGATATAAGCTTTGACCTGAAATTTTCATTTTGGGGAATTTATTCTACAGATACAAGTGCCTGTATTAAATGTGTCCACAGTTATGTGCAGCACTATTAATAACAAAGCCTGGGCCCACCTGCTGGTGAGGAGAGACTGAACAAAGTATATTGATGCCCATTATGCTACAATATCTGCATAGCTAGAAAAATGAATGCAAATGCTTTCTGTAAAACTAAGAGTTCCTCCAGGGCATATTAAATGGAAAAAAACAAAACCAAACCAAAAAAAACCACACCAAGATTTGGAAGAATGTGTATAGAGGGCTACCTTTTGGTGTACAAAAAGGTGTTTGTGTGTGTGGAGGGGTAAATAAATAGGAAGAACTTGTATTTATACTTGTTTCTGTGTTTATAAAGAAACGCCAAGAATTTTAGCAGAACTAGAAAGTCACCTGTTTGGGGGGTGGTGGGAGTACCTGGGGAGGGGACAGGGACAGAAGGAAACACTATGAAAACATGGCTGTGTCCCTTTTTAACCCTTTTTGGGTTCTCAGCTAAGTTATGCACAATGATTTTAAAAACTAAATCTTAAGGAAAAATTGGACTCATATGCATAGGCTGGGTTAAGAAAGGTGAGGGTTATTCATAGCAGAACAAGACAAATGTCTGGTAAATTTTCCAGCTTGCTCTCTCTTCAGCTCCCGACCCCACAGTCAGCTGCTGGCTGGACAGTGTGTCTTGGCCATCTCTGTGGCTTCCGTAGTTCCACATGGCTCAAAACTTCCAGTTCAATCAGTTCAGCTTTCGGTCTTCTCCTCCTCTGTTCTTCTTGGGTGGCATCACAGTCTCCCTGGTGACCCACAGCAAAGATCAGGCAGCTTCTCTGGACTCCCTATTCTTCTCTGCCCATCCTCTAGTTAGTAGGTCATCAAGACCTATTACTCAAGTCCCTTAACCCTACTCCAGCTCCCATTCTGTTATTTAGGCCCTGACTCCACAGCTGAGCAACTGAAGTTTTTTCTCTGTCTGTAGACTGACACTCTCCCAAATTGCCCTCTAGGTTTCTATCTTTTTAAAAAACTGAAGTGGTTTTAAGCACCATTGTATAATGAAGTCCAGATTCTCAGTCTGGCATATACATGCCCTTTGTGATTTGCCCTTTTTATGATCTTGCCCCATTAGCTTGACTCTCAGACATTAATGTGTGGTCTAGCTTTGTTTAACTGACTAACAGCTGCCCCACCCCACCCCCGCTGCCACACATACAACTTAGCCTGAGGTCTTTTCTGCCCAGGTGCTTGCTATTTGGTTCCTCTCAAGATTTTTCCTGACCTGGTCCTCCCACCCCACACTTGTGCTGGGTTAGATCCCTGTGTCAGGATTCAAGTCAAGAGTGACGGGATACTCTGCACAGTAGACTCTAAGAGTCTTTCTGTTACATAACTGAAATACAGACATGCCCTGGTAGAGAATCAAAGGGTTCCACCATTATTAGGTCCTGGCATTCTTCTGATTTGTTTCTGCATCCTCATTTTGGTATCCAAAATGCCTGTTGAGACTTTAGCTGTCACATAAGGATTTCAGTTACCAGGATGGAAGAAGAAGATGTGGCTCTTTTTAGATACTCTGGGAAGTAAGCAGGATGAGCCTGAACCCTAGCCATATGGCCACCCCAGTTGCACAGGGCATTGAAAGAGGCTCTGTTTTATTGACCATATACCTGCCCAGACTCTAGAGTTCTATTCCTGAGGTCAACACCTGTTGGAGCCTGCTGTGGCCTCTGTCACAGGGGCCCTTCTATGACTTCCTGTAGATCTGGGGTGTAGCTCCCACTGCCACGGGCACTGCGCATCTCTTTCTCTGCCCATCCTGTGCATAGCACAGTGCCTGATGGGGAAATACTCAGTGCTGACCAGTGAATGAGAGCTAAGGTTAGGGCATGTAATGGAAGTCCTGCTCCATCCACGTCATCATCACACCGAAACAAACATAAACAATAGCAAAACTTCACAAAGAATTTAGATAGTCCAGAGCCACCTTATAAAAAGCTTGTTAGGTGGTGTAGGGGAGTGGAGCAGGAATGAGAATGATTTGATAACATGCTCTGACTATCTGTTTTTACTTCTAATGATAAGCTCAAATCATTTTTTTTGAGGTCTTTTTGGAAGTGCAGTTTATAGTAACATTTTTGGCAAAATTAAGTTTATCAGGTCCTAAAGTGAAAATAATTTAATATAAACATGATTTCAGCCTAAGGAGGACTTGGGCTTTTGGAATTAGAGTTTTCTGCCTTCCCTCTGCCCTGTGTATAAAGACTGAGACAGGGTGATGATTTTCAGAAGCCTAATGTGGCAATGCATCTTGTTCTGTGGTAATCACATCAACGTTGAGAGCCC
The DNA here is from genome assembly GCA_019455555.1 of Galemys pyrenaicus. Lineage (NCBI taxonomy): Eukaryota > Metazoa > Chordata > Mammalia > Eulipotyphla > Talpidae > Galemys > Galemys pyrenaicus. Next base: position 1,234,993 of record JAGFMF010011839.1, on the reverse strand, counting down.
CGCGTGGTATGGCTGAACACTTTGGAAGCTGTTACATTATTTTATATGATACTCTGGAATAGTTTTTATAACGTAGAAGGATATATGCCTATTAAAACTTATTTCCCTTTATATTGTTAATATTTTAGTTTATACAATTTTTTACAGTTGTACAGCTAGTGACTGTGACCAGAAATTCAACACAAAATCAAACCTAAAGAAACATTTTGAGCGCAAACATGAAAATCAGCAAAAACAATATGTAGTAAGTATGAGTGACTGTACATGTGTGTACCTGTGTGTGTGTATATATATATATGTGTACTGCTTATGTTTCTGTAATTTTCATCAACCAGATTTTGTGTCATGTATCTGAATTTAGTCTGACACTTGCTATCACAATGATGGTTTTAAGAGCAAATGTATTTATGCTAATTAAAGTACATTTTTGGAAGACAACCCCAAATGAAACATTTTTGCTCTTTCAAATATGTTTCTCTTTAAAGCTTCTCAGCATAGAATTTTAGAACAAATGGGTTAAAGTAGCAAGTGTATACCTCTATATCATTTTTATCTTGAGATAATTGTTATGAATTGTTGATTTTTCTCAAGACTAACAGACCTTCCCTAAACAGTGCGATTTTGAAGGTTGTAAGAAAACCTTTAAGAAACATCAGCAGCTGAAAATCCATCAGTGCCAGCATACCAACGAATCGCCCTTCAAGTAGGTACTTTATATGGGTGAAGCATCTGAACTTCAGGTGGGACTAAAATTGAAAGGCAAATGTTAGGAAAAAGTTTCTTAACATTTTTCTGTTAACATGGCCAGTCAGTGCCCATTTATATCTTGGTCATTTCAAAAGCTTAGTTTTGCTTTTGTTTCTCTAAGAGAAATGTTTAATGAGTTTCAAAATAATTTGAAACACTTGTGATTACAACTGAGGCAGGGAGAAGAAATGACTTACCTATTCCGATGGTCTGTTCCATTACATGAATTGCCATTGTGAAGATAGTAGTATTCCTGTCCTTTAGCAAAGAAAGCAGTAGCGTATAGGGTTTCATGGGGAAAGTGAAAGGGTGACTGGACACACTGGAACAGACTTTCAGAGGACGTCACAGCTTCCCTCCTGCCTGGGATGGTCACCCAAAAGGGCACCGGTCCGGCTGTGGCAGCTGTGGCTGCCAGGTGCTGTCCCCCCTGCTCACAAGGCTGCCCTTTGTTGGGGAGAGGCTGCTGTGACAGTCTTGTCCTTGCTGGCAGGTCTCCCACTTATTCTTGTGCTGTGGATGGTGTTAGCACAGAATGGCACAAGCTCTTTATTGCTCAGTGCATCTGCTTGCTTTTTACACCATCCCTCAGCACCATCACTAGAAAGACTAGACATGTGCAATTCAGAGTGACTTGGGTCTTCACCGAAACCATCCTTTTGTGGCCATAAAAGCAGTCTAGTTTCAGAAACGTACAGAGGAAAATGGGGTTTGATTGCACGTGCAAAAAAAAAAAAGCAGCAATGATTTTTTTTCTCAGTTTGTTTTGCCCCGAGACTATTTTATCTGTAATTGGGCCTAAGTTTTAAATCTCATTTTTATAATCGGTTTGGTTGTGGGAAGAGGAAACTGGCAGGAGAAAAAGACAAAATATTTACTCTGCCATTCTTTTTACAATCAATTGGCTAATACTTTGTGTGTTGTTGGCCCAGGTGTACCCACGAAGGATGTGGAAAAGACTTTGCCACACCCAGCAGGCTGAAACGACACAGGAAGGTTCACGAGGGTATGTGCGGTGGTGCTTTGTGGTGGTCATTTTGAGCAACACACCAGACATGCTTTGACTTCTAAATCATGGTTACACTGAGAAACTCAACACTACATAGGCACTGGAGGCAGAGGGGAGGGCATGATTTTGTTTGTTCACGTTTTATACTCTTGACCAAAGAGGCACTATGTGTGCCTGTTCTGCTACTCTGGCATGTTGTTCAAAGTGTTTTGTTGTTTACATTCAGCGCTTGGTTGTGCTTTAAATGTTAGTTCTCCACAAAGTCTCTGCTTCTTAGCTTCACTGCTATTGTGTGTTCTCTTTGCTACCCGTGCCATTCTTTTCCTTGGTGGTATTCAAAGGGTTTGGATTAAAAATGAAGTTTCAGAGCAGATTGTAACTTTTTTCCAAAAGACTTGATTAAACTAGCTACTTGAATCTATTTTCTGTTTCCATGAGAGACTATCTGTATTCTACTTTTCCAAGTCCTAGAATTTATAGGCTTTCCTATTTTTAAACAAGAGACTAGTAGATAAGAGAGGCAGATTTCTTCTTTTCAGTTTCTGCCTGGTATTCAGTGAGTAAAACTCAGGTCAGTAACGTTCCAACTCTAATGTCCATTTTCAGTGTTTTTCTCTGGGATCTTCTAGCTGTTTTTCTTTGTTAGCTGTACCCTACTTCTTTTTTGCAGTGTGAAACTAACAAGATGATAAGGCTAGAAGCAGCCAGGGGGTGGACACATGGCTGAGAGTTAGTATTGATGGTTTGCCAAGGACAAAGGACCACATAACTCTTTTGCTTAAAAAAAAAAAAAGGCAGACATAAAGCAGGAAGGGTGGAGTGGCTGGAGCAGGGGCTTTTAAAGCAGCCAGGAGTTCATGTGAGGTCTGCACAGCTTACTAAGAGCAGCACAGGACTGGCATCCTCATGACTTCTGCTACAGTAAAATCCCATGTGAAGCACCACGCTGTGTGGTTGTTTGCTTTTACTGTAAAGTAAGTTCTTCCTAGTTTTTATTCCTTCCTCTTTTTTTTTTTTTAAAGATTTATTTATTTATCACACAAGAGCTGGGGTACAGGCCAGAGTCATGGGAGGTAAGAGGATTCACCTCTTACAGAGCGGGGTGCAAAACAGGCAGACTGACTGAAACACACTGCCGAGGGCAGCAGTGGGCGAGGCAGGAGAGGTTTGCTACGCCATGTGGGTCCCCTTCCTGGCCGGCGGCAGGGATCGAACTCATGCTGCAGTGGCTGTGGTTTGCTTTATAGTGCGTTGCTTAACCCACTGCACCACCAGGGAGGCCCCTTTATTCCTTCCTCTTGAGACTAACAGAATATTGTTGGGAGGGAGAAGAAAAATTATAGGGACATGTTGCCTTCCTAATTATGACTAGCATTTAAATATTCACAAAAGGCAATCACCAATCTGGCTTTATTTTTTTTTTAGGTTATAAATGTCAGAAAGATTGTTCCTTTGTTGCAAAAACATGGACAGAGCTTCTGAAACATGTGAGAGAAGCCCATAAAGGTAAGGCAGTCATGAATGACCTGAAGTAAATATTTGCCTCCCTAGAACTGACCTAGTGCCCTAAAGAGTGAAATATCAAATAGACACTTTACAATGAGAGAGCTTCAATAGTATGTCTTACGAAGTGCTGGGGACCTCCGTTGTCTGACAGATGAGCACAGCGTGCTGTGGTCTAGGCTTGGGAGGAGCTGTGCCACATGGCTTAGAGCTGCTCTGAGGCTTCCTCAGGTGAGGATCTTGGGAAGCACTAGTGTTCTTTGGGACAGTTTGGGAAACAGCATCCTGTGGGTTGGAGGACTAGAAGGAAATTGATATGCTTCATTTCTCCACTTGCCTGCAGCCACCGTGCTAGAAACCCGACTCCTTGGCAAAGGGAGAAAGTGACTTATGTAATAGAAAACCTGGGAGAATTGAGACAGACTTTCAAAGACAACTGAAATTAGTTTCCTCGGAAATTTCTGATTTATATATAATCATAATGTCTTAGGCATGGAATGCATTTATAATCAATAATTTTTTATATATGGTAATACCTGGGGAAATTTGTTTGTTTGCTCCACCAGAGGAAATAATATGTGAAGTATGCCAGAAAACATTTAAACGCAAAGATTATCTTAAGCAACATATGAAAACTCATGCTACAGAAAGGACTGTCTATCGATGTCCAAGAGAAGGCTGTGGTAGAACCTACACAACTCTATTTAATCTCCAGAGCCATATTCTCTCTTTTCATGAAGAAAGGCGCCCATATATATGTGAACATGCTGGCTGTGGCAAAACATTTGCAATGAAAGTAAGTACTCACTCTCACAGATGCAGCCTTTCAGGTCTGGGCCTGTGCACCTGGGCTTCTAGGAGCCCAGAGTCCAAGATGGTGTTCTGGGACCTACAGATGGGGAAGGCTGGGTGAGCAGGGCTCTAGACCTTCCATTCTTAGAGTGGTTCTTGACCAAAGTCTAAAGAACAACTAGATTTGCCTGTGCCAATGGTTCTGTGACCTGTACCTAGAACGTGCTAGAAATGTATATGTATATGCCCCACTCTAGACTTATTAAAACTCCAGGGATGGGGCCCAGTAATTTGTGTTTTAACCAACTGTACAGGTTGTTTCTTAATGAGACTCTCTCCAGGTTGATCTGAATAACCAGTGGCCTATGGTACTAAATGCTTTTAGTCATAAGCTGTATGCTGATCTTTTGGGTGCCTTTTTAGATTGCTATCACCTGTGAGCCATCCTTTTAGGCTGTCGTCACCTAGGAATTGAGATGGGAAGTGGGCAACAAGCACAAGAGAGAGCTACAGCACTTTGGGAATCCAGTCTAGATCTTGGTGTGATTGGAGTATGTAGGATAATGACAATAAATGGAGGCCTGTGTGGTTTGCAAACTGAACTGCTGGTGCTCTTACAAGCACTTACCATGAATTACAGTAAAGACTAAGGAGAAAAACGAGGTTCCAAACCATTAGAAAACAACATAGACCTGATGGTGGTTAGTGTTATCAAGGATTTTCTACTGGGTGTTTGGGAATGCTTTTGACAGAGATTTAGTTAAAAGAACCTTTAGTTAAAAGAAGAGTTCATTCAGAACTGGTTGGCCATCTTGGGATCCCCACATTCATCCTCCTCTTATTTATGAGAGAACAAAGAAGCAATAGGTGGTCGAGACTGTAAATTCCTAACCTGGGTCCTTGAAAAAGGCAGTGACTGAAGTTGAGGATTTGAGAAAGAATCCTGCTCTGGTGGGGGATACGTTAATACAGAGGTCAGATTCCTCAATGACATGATTGACAGAGGGTTAACAGTTTAATTAAATGTCATGGAGTTCTCACATTAATAGACAACAAATGGTAAATACATATTCTTTTCTTTTTCCTTCATTACAGCAAAGTCTTACCAGGCATGTGGTTGTACATGATCCTGATAACAAAATGAAGCCCAAAGTAAGTTGAGACAACTTAGGCAAAGTGTTCATTTGTTTAAGCCCATGGCAGTCTATTTAGACTACTTTCAAGGACTTGCTACTGTGTGAATCTGTACTACAGTCAAAAAAAATTCATGAACTTCATGTTCTTAATAAAGGAGTATCGTATACCTATCAGGATATATAATGAATTGTAAAATTAGTCTGATAATTTTAATTTTGAATTCTAATCGTCTATTTGTCCTTATCTCCGAAGGTGAAACGAGCTCGTGAAAAACGGAGTTTGGCCTCTCGTCTCAGTGGCTATATCCCTCCTAAAAAGAAACAAGAAAAAGGCTCATCTTTACCTACAAACAGGGAGTCGCTCAGCCATACTGGAGGCCAGGTGCTCTCGACAGCTGCAGTGCTTGCCCTCAGCTAGCGCCACCAGACTGCTTTGTTGAAAGGACTGCAGATCAGCCAGCTCAGTTATTTTTCTTAGACACCCCCTTCTCTTTTTATAATTAAAGTCACAGAACTTCTGAATCTTTATCCGTCCCATGTTCTTTGTTCAGAGTATCTCCAGTCTGGGTTCCTTGCATTTCTCTATATGCTTTCTCTTCCTTTTTGCTCAAAGGACGAAGAACACACATTACAGCTTTTCCTCCTCTAGCAGGTTGTGGCCTTGATGAGAATGTTGCTATTCCAGGCATTGTCTCAAGTATTTGATTAAATATCTCTTCCTAAAAGAGGGAAAACAAGTAAGATTAGTTAAAACCAGTATCACTGACTCTTCCTAGTGTTAGTACTCTAATACCCATAAACAGCAGCATTATTGAAGTGCTGCTATTTAAGTGATTAGCTAAATCAATCAGTACGTTTCTAGTTAAGCTAAGTACAACCAGTATAATGACCAGGAAGTTATACAAACTCCATTTAACTACATTCATGCACTAAAAGGTTGCTGGTTTTAAATCCCCAGTCTGTGAAGGCACTGTGGGGCTAGCCTTGGCCCCAGACTCTTGTAAAAACAAGAACAAAAGAAATGGGTTGGGGCACTGGCAGAGTACATCTGTATCCTCGTATGGAGTAGCTCAGTGGAGACCCTAACACTCATTCACACAGAATCACTTGGGGTGATTAGAAAAACACACACAGTTCTAGAGACCTAGGCGTACAGAATTCTAAGGTAGTAGTAGAGTTGGAATCTTTTAGTTGCTGATTTAGTTTTAAACGTATATTGGGATTGTCAATTGATACCTCCTAAAAGACAATTTGACTTCCTATATAATACTTCTCATGGGCATTTATAAAGAGGAAACAAACTTAACAAAGTGAATATAAAATCTAGCATTCCTATTAATGTTAGATATGCTCTAATCTGTAAAATAGAATAAGGTAGTCTTTATGAAGTAGAATGTTTTCACATGGCATTATGCTATGATGGAAAATGCTTATATATTTTGCTTGCATTCTGAAAAACACTGGAAAGCTGTTATCACTGAGTAGAACTAATCGGTCACTTTTCTTTGCCTTTACATTTTCCAGATTTTCTGTAATTGTATTTTTTGACCAGAAAACAAACATAAACTGTTACACATACCTACTTTCACTTACCAGTTTATTTTCTGGCTCCTCTTTGTTCTTCCCTTTCTTTATAGTAATTTGAACTTTGTATTTTTTCTCAATCCACTGTTGAATCTGTTTACTCTTTGTGTCCAAATCATGTTGCCCAATATTTGAAGAAAAGGTTAGTTCCTTTGTCAGGGTAGGTCCTAGTTTGAAACAGTGAGATTTGGTGCTAGTACTGTTTACTAGTCTATGTACTAGTCTATGAACGTGCCCACATAACACTTCGTAAAATCTTAGGTGGCCAGGTGGACCCAAACATTTTTTATTTAGTTTCACATGCCAGTGAAACAGATGAGACAGACATAAAGGTGCTGATATTTTTTACCTCCCAAGAAGAGTACTTAAATATGAAATCCTTCCATTTATTGTTACCATCATTTGGAAACACGGAATGGTCCTTTAAAAACAAGTTTAGCTTTAAGATAAACATAACAACTAATTAAAGGTATTGGGACTACTGAGAGCCTTTTTTTTTTTTTTAAGATTTTATTTATTTATGCACACAAGAGCTGGGGTACAAGCCAGAGTCCAGGGAGGTGAGAGGATTCACCAGAGACAGAGTGGAGAGCAGAACAGGCAGACTGACTGAAACACAATGCCGAGGGCAGCAGCAGGCAAGGCAGGAGAGGTCTACTGCGCCATGTGGGTCCCCTTCCTGGCTGGCAGCAGGGATTGAACTCATGCTGCAGTGGCTGCGGTTTGCTTCATAGTGTGTTCTCTAACCCACTGTGTCACCAGGGAGACCCTGAGAGTCTTCATAATGAAGACTTACACACAAAAACTTCCCCACACTCGCTAGTGTGAAAAAAATACAACTTTAAAGCAAATAGAGAAGTATTTCATTAAGAAAAGTCTGATAATGTTCTATATCAAAACCACTAGTGGGAGGCCTCCCTGCCTCCCACCAGGGAGGTGGCGCAGTGGGTTAAGCAACACACTATGAAGCAAACGCAGCCACTGCAGCACGAGTTCGATCCCTGCTGCCAGCCAGGGAGGGGACCCACATGGCATAGCAGACTTCTCCTGCCTCACCCGCTGCTGCCCTTGGCAGTGTGTTTCAGTCAGTCTGCCTGTTCTGCTCCCCACTCTGTAAGAGGTGAATCCTCTTACCTCCCGCGACTCTGGCCTATACCCCAGCTCTTGTATGCATAAATAAATCTTAAAAAAACAAAACCACTATTGGGTAGTAAAAAACAAAAAGTGAAAATCTTAACTGGTATAATGTTTTTGCATCCTACATAACAGAATCCTAGATATCAGGAATAAACCATCAAAGCAGGAAGATGGGCATATAAACAGATAATTCACAGAAGAGGAAACAAATGAAAATAACAGATTCTCACCCATCAGTATTGCAAAACAAAGTCTGACAATACCAAGTATGGGGTGAGGATTTAGAGAAATTTCATACATTAGTGATGATTTGCCCCATAGTATGTGGACCATGCAAAGGACAAAACTGATGGATATGCTCACTGTTCAAATGATAACAAACAGGAAAGAGTCCAGTGTTCATGGAAATGGATTAACAAAATGACAGCATATTCTTATGATGAAATGTCACTTGATAATTACAATAAATTAGCTGCAGATGTTACAAACATAGCTTAAAGATAAAGAGTATGTTGTTTCTAATTTTTATGCACACAAAATTAACTCTTCCTTTTATGAATGTATTTGTATATAATTGTAGTTTAACAATGGGCTATATGTATGCTGAGTACATGGGAGTGAATAGGTGCTTCTGAGAAGGGAAGCCAGCACATGGGGGACTTTACTTTTCTGTGAAGTTTGTTTTTCAAAAATCTTAAGTATGACAATACTTTTTGTTTGGGATGGTGGGTAACAGGTATGTACAGTATTATATTTTTTATATATGCTTTTTAATGTACAAAATAAAAGTAATTTTTCTAAAAAAGTTAAAACTTTTTTTTTCTTTAAGATTTATTTATGCATACAAGAGCTGGGGTATAGGCCAGAGTCACAGGAGGTGAGAGGATTCACCAGAGAAAGAGTGGGGAGCAGAACAGGCAGACTGACCGAAATACACTGCTGAGGGGAGTAGAGGGCGAGGCAGGAGAGGTCTGCTGCACCTTGTAGGTCCCCTCCCAGGTCAGGGATCGAACTCACCCTCCTGTGCCGCAGATGCTTCATAGTGCACCAGATGCTTCATAGTGCGACACTCAACCCACTGCGCCACCAGGGAGGCCCCCCAAAAAGTTAGAACTTTTATTAACACTTTCTTGCTTCCTTAGAAATCCTACCAATTGGTCCAATTCTCTATTACAGTAAAGGAATCCTTATAACAAATTAGCCCTTCATCTAGCTCTGAACACCAGAATATGTATCCTTTAAACTGCTTCAGTCTGTTGAACATTTTTACCCCCTGATACAGTTTGGTATCTTCATCACACTAGTTGGTCTGAATGTTCTGTTTTACATTCAACATCCTTGCTAAATGTGGCATTAGAGAATTGAGCCACAGAATTGTATGATTTTCTCAAGACACAACTTTCCAGTGGAACTCTAGGACCAGCCCACTGGCCTTGTGCCATCCTTCATAAATGACGAGCACTAACAGCAACCATGAAAACACCCTTGCTTAATATCTAATCCAAGGCTTCCATAAGGTTTAAATGACAGGTGCTTTTGGGGACCTTCCTGGTGGCTCAAGGGGTTAAGACACAGCACTATGAAGCTATCTGCAGTCACTGTAGCACGAGTTTGATCCCTGCCCTCAGCCAGGGAGGGGACCCACATGGTGCAGCACACCTCTCCTGCCTCTTCCACTGCTCCCCTCAGCAATGTATTTCAGTCCACCTGCTTGTTCTGCTCCCCACTGTCTCTGGTGAATCCTCTCCTGCCACACCTCTGGATTGTGCCCCAGTTCTTGCATGTATAAATAAATCTTTTTTTAAAAAGAAAAAGACAAGTGCTTTGTAGGGTGACTGGGCAACATGTACATTTGTACCATAATTGAGCCAACAATGATCTCACATGTCTTTGGCATGGGAAATGGTCTATGAATCACTTCAAAAGTTAGAAAAGACTGCTATGTAATTAACCAAATGTCCCCATCTTAGAGATGGGAGTCGGAAGGAAGGAGGAGGATAGGTGAGTGGTCCGGGACTTGAATCCATCTCTCCCAAATCTCTCTCATTAGCCCCAGTGATGACTCCGCCCGCCCTCGCATTAGGAGACAAAGCCAAGGACAAAGGGGGAAAAGAGTCCCTGTCATTTTGGTGGTGGTTTGTTTCTCCCCTTCTTTCACATGGGTTTAAAGGAAGAGACAGGGACACAGGGTAGAAGGCAAAATGAAAGGAGGGAAAAAAAAGGAATGAAAACAAATGACGGATGAAAAAAGGCATTGGAAATGCTGGTCAAACCATGTATTTTCTAGTTTTTTAGTTCCTGCTGTCACAGACACTTTGGCAAATGCCAGAGCTTAAACTGTTGACCTGGAATCTTTAGGAGTCAGGGAGCAAGAGCAAAGCACCTACCAGTTTTAGATTTAGCCTTCTCCAGCTCTCTAAGTCTCAACCGTTCTTCGTGAATCTGAGCCCCTGTCAGGAGCTGGTACTCAGGAGGCTCTGCTGCGGTGTTTCTCTTCACCAGTCTCAGGTCTCGCTCATCCAAGAGTCGAATCACATCTGCTCGGTGCATGTTTCCCAAATCATTGCCCTTCTCATCAAGTACATGAATAATTCGTTCATGAATTTTTCTTCCAATGTTACTAAAAGCTGTGTCATTCTTTTTCTTCTTTGTCCTTTCAGCCTCAGTACCTTCCACAGTACTGAAAGCCTTTGCATGAACTAGGCAGCACAGCCTGGGGGTGGGAGCAACAAGAGCCCAGTACGCTGGTGCTGTCTGTTGCACCAGGCGTTTTCCCAAACACATTTGAGTGAAATTACTTTCAGTCTTTATGGTCTGTAGTGCTAACCTCTTTAGAAAAAGAACGGCCATCCTAAAAGGTAGGGAGAAAGCTCATTAACATTCAATAATCTATTCCAGTGGCTTGACATTGTGGTCCATGGAAGGAGCATGTGAGGCTGTGCGAACAATGTCATCTGTGAATGTTCTGGACCATGTGTGAAAATTTACACACTAGATAAACCTTAGAAGAGCAGTCTGAAGGAGTGATGAGAAGACCCATTCATAGCACCTAGGGTTTGCTGACAATTACCAGAGAGTCAAGAAGTCAGAGAGGTAGACCTTATCAAGAAAGAGGAAGGGATGAAATGCCTTCCTCCCCTCCCTTGAGGTTCTTCTCAAAGAATGGCCTGAGTCACCTGCATGAGAATGACCTGAGGTGAAAACTGAAACTCCCCTCTGATCCCTGGCTTTGATCCCCTGGGCTGACCCTACCCATCACCACTCCTCGTGCCCCCTCTTGACAAGTGACATGGCGGGAGGGAGACAGAGTAAAGAACAGAATGTGACAGGATGTGCATATTTTCACTTCCCTCCTTACCTAGTTTGATCACACCCAAATTTATTGCTCTGGCCCCAAACTCTCACCTGAATTCCAAACTTGCAGCATTAATAACTGCCTTAGCATCTCTGCTCAGGTCATTGTCATTTCAGTGACAGTCAGCATGTCCCAAACTGAATTCTGGATCTTACACCCTACACCTGCCCCCACCTCAGTCTACACTGTCTCACATGACAACACAACCTTCTGATTGCTTAGATCAATGACAGCAAATAGAAAGTTATTCTCAACTTTTCCTTTTCTCTTGGCAATTCATCAGCAAATCCAGTCGTTCAACCTCTAACATGCCATCATCTCTCATAAGGATTACAGTAATAGTCTCTTGGCTGGCCTCCCTGCTTCTGCTCACCTGCTTCCAACAATTTATTACCCACACGTGCTCAGAATGGTACTTCAAAAAGTTTAAGTCAGACCATACCTGTTCTTGTTCATAACCCTCCACTGACTCCCATCTCACTCAGAGTAAAAGCCAAATAAAAGCCACACAAGTGCCCACAGTGGTCTCCATGGCCCAGCCTCTGCCCACAGTGTTTATTTCCCCTTCCTCCAGCTCACCCTTGTAACACACCTCAGCTCACCCTGAACACACCTCTCCTTTGGGTGCTAAACCAAGAAGTCCCCATCCCTTAGAGAGTTGCATGGACTGTCTGCGTTAAGCAGGTCTCTGCTCAAAGGTAACGACTCAGGCCTTCTCTGTCCACTTTACATAAAACAGCACACCCCAGGACCTTCAAACCCACTACCTTGCCTTCTGAAAAAATGCACTGCCTGACATATATATTTACTTACACATGTTTATAATCTTTTCTCACTAGAATGTAAGCTTCATAAGAAAATGCAATTATCCGTTTTGCTCATTGCCGTGTTCCTAACACTAAAGCCTGGCTGGACATGTACACAGTGAGCGGCTGGCTGTACGAGCCAAAGGAAACTGCAGGATGGCCGAATGTGCTGGCATCTAATCTCTCAGCCCTCCGATGCTTCACTCCCTTCCAATACACACACATGTTCGTAAGCTGCACCCCTCACATTTCCAGCTGGCATTTCAAATGTCCATTGACTTTAGTGAGTAGGGTAAATGACACGGCCAGGCTTTTGCACTGCTGGCCTCTATCGCTAGCAGCTGTGGCCTTGAATGCAGAAGGCACTTGGGAGTGTTGGCTCAGGGCATGTGTGCCTGATGGCGGACACCTGGAGTATGGTGTGGGCGTGTGTTAAGTGGGCACACCAGAGCAGAGAGGCTGCAGATATAAGGGCAGCGTCACACAGGATAGTGTGAGGCGGAAAGTGGCGGACCACAGCTATGAGATAATGTTAAAAAGAACCCAAAGAGAAAGGAGTCAAGATTTGCTGGAGGCCCCCAGGCCTCCCTTTCTGCCCTGCACCTTATTATGATGAGAAAGATCATTAAAAGCCTGAAAAAGCCATTGAGAGCTCCAGGATTCTCCTTTTCCCATATCCAGAATCAATCGAGAACCTGCCCCATGCCTGTTGCTGCACAGTGAATCGATAGCCAGATGTTTCATCCACACTGTGTGAAGTCAATAGATACGTAGTCTTTAACTGCTTGGAGACTCTAGCTATAAATGCTGTAAAGTTCTGAGATAGAAGTGAACTCAATTTTAAATAGCTGAGCTATTTACTGTTTAATAAAAAACATAATTCTTGATGTAAGGGAGTCACCAAACCAAAGGAGCAGAAAAGCTTGAAGAGGCATCTTTTCCATTTATCATGAGAAAAGTGGCAGTAACATCCACTCCCACATTTCACTGAGTTAGGCTGAAACTAGCAGTTATGCCCTCCTTAGTGAATTATTAATACATTAAAAGAGAAAATATTTCAAAATGTAGAATTTATTAAAAACAAGTAACTAAATAAACAAGCTAGGCACCAAAGATGGAAAGCTATTTATGAAAACAAATTATTTCTCAAAAATTTTATAAGGAGGAAGTATATTTATAGTAGTAAATGTATTCTATTTATTTAGAAAGTAGAGATTACTTCCAAAAATTGATGTAGGATAAAAAGTCTGAGTGACACTTTTCAAGAAGAGAAAAAAGAAAAAAACCTGTAACTTGTCTAAAAAAGTGCTTCACCATTCAAAATTTTCAAAGTTTCTTGACTTATATTGCAATTCAGCTTCAATACTAGCTAAATTTTGGCTTTAGATTAGCAAAGTTGAAGATCTAGCTCTACAAAATAAGCTCTCTGTAGATAAAAATATCAAAATAAAGTTAAAGAAATCCTATGGTATTAAATTTGAAGTACAAATATCAATATAATTGAAAAGTTTTTTTGGAAAAAATTAAAATATGTCTAGAAAAGACTAGTACAATAAAACCAGTAACTCAGTTATTGGCCAATAACAGCACATGGCCAAACCTGTTACACCTCTACCCCTCACCTACCTCCTCCCAGCCATCCATGAACTATTTCCCAGTAAATTTCATCTCATCAGCAAATACTCCAGTATGCCATCTCTGAGAGTAAGGACTCTGACCATAAGTTACAAAACAATTACGCCAAATAATAAATATTACTTTATATAATCAAATACCAGTTTTCAGGTTTCCCTAATAGTATTTTTACTTTGTTTTTCATCTCATTTAAACTTTGCTAGCATGATATTTCCAATTAGCTAAATGTGTGAGAGTTTAAACATTAAGAAATAATGACTGAAATTAATCCCAACACACGGAATATACAAAATCTACCAAAAAAAAAATCATTTACCACACAATATGTGACTATTACCCTAAACTCCTAACTCTGAAAACTGATAAAGAAAAAGAAGTATCTTACCTTTTAAGGAAGAACTGTAATCATCACCAGATGATGAGAAGTTCTTTTTCAGTGAATGCCAGCTAGTAAATGGAGAAAAAACAAAAGTAATTTGAAAATTAAGAGTTTTGTCACTTCTGTCAATGATTCAGGGAAGGATGAATGGAAAAACCATCATGTTAAAAAGCTGATGAGGAAACAAGGTATTCATGTGGCCATGGGGAGCCAAAGAGACATCCAAAGATTACTTCCAAACTGAGAAAGGGGAAAACCCTCTGCTGTCACCTTGACTCAGCATACTGTGTATTTTAAGTGATATTTGTGTTATGTTCTTTATATTTTCTTATTATTCTTAAGTTGTCTACATTTGGGGGAGTATTTCCCCCAAATACTCATAAATTACCAAATACATAATTTTAAAAATTATGAAAATGTTTAAAGGTATAGTTCAAAGATTGTACAACACTCTAATACCCATTCAGAGTCTAATCCTTTATCTTTTCATCTTTTTATTCCACTTTCCATTCATTTTATGTTAATATTTTTTTTAAAGTAAGCAGGAGCTCAAAAACTTCAGTATACACATATTATTAACTGAAGTTCAGTATTTCCTTTTAACTTTTTTTTTTTTGAGGCAAAGTTTACGATTAAATATACACACCTTAAGCAATATCATTTGATTTGTTTTGACAAATACAAAACCTCTGTAACCCAAACTCCTCAAAATGTAGAATATTACCATCACCCCACCCCACCCAGAAAGTTCCCTCACGTCTCTTTCAAGTCACTCTCCATCTTCCGGCAAAAACTGTCGTGATTTTTTTTCCATTATAGTCGGTTTTAAGATTTCATATAAATGGAATCAAACAGTACTTTTTGTTCTAAGGCACTGCAGCATGTTTTTGAGATTCATCTGCATTGTTACACTTAATTGTCTGTTCCCTTTTATTTTGACAAGTGTCCCAGTATATGAATATATTGCAATTCTTAAACCCAGTTTCCTGTTGAACATTTAGGCTGTTCCCAGTGTTTAGCTATTATAAATAAAGCTGCTATGAATATTCTTGTACCCAAAACGTAAGCAAATGATTACTGCTTCAAAGGCCTGCGGCATTCTCCTTATGATACACTATTTTGCATTATCTCTTTGTTGTACTGGTGCGGACCAGCTGTTCTTGCCGCCTGACAAAAGTCCAGGTATGAGGGACACTCCTGAAAGATCGGGATGCTCCAAAGGCTGGCCCCTGGCGGACTCCTTCTCTCTTAGCTAAATTGTAATTCTGTGATTTCATGATATGCGCTGACTTAAAAACATTCACAGGGGTGCTATAAAATTGGCTGTTTTGTTAAACAAAATAATTGGATGCTATGCATTTTGATGAACTACTGATTGGCAAATACTGTAACACAAATTCAAAAAGCCAATACTGCAAAACTAGGTAGGATCAAATACAACTGAAATGTGGTTGTTTTACAAACTCAAAAGTTAGTTATGAGATAATTTCCCAGACTTAAACATTCCCTATGGGAAACTGGCCTTGGGAAATGAAGAAAGACCTCTGTAACTTGGCCCACTGTGGAAGGCTCTGTATCTCCCAGGTGATAAGTAAGTCACGTACACCCTACCAAACCTCCTCCCCTCTTCTCTGCCTCTGTTTTACTTAAATCATAATCATATATAAAAAGTCTCCCTAATAACAAAAAATATTGACATTAGTTTGACTCTAGACCTTGCAGCTAGTAGTCTGTCTTATACTCTGCGTAATAACAAAATGATTAAAAGTGACTGTGCAAAGTTGCCATGGCTGCCTTAATATTAAAAAACTAGTATGCTGATAAAAATATGTTGTCTAGCACGTAGGCCTTACCTTGAAACAGTATGATGCCCTGAATCTTGACTGGAGGTCATAAAGACCCCGAACTGTTCTTAAGAAAAAATGTAATGATATCTTTCTGCTCTATGCACATGATGGTGTAATCCCACTGCTTGCTTGCAATGTATAAATAAATGCCTGCTGAGACCCTCAGTAGAACGTTTGCTACACTCTGATCAAGTGGTTAGTGACTCCTCAGTCCCCCTCAATTCACTGACACCGTCTCTTCCTTTGGGAACCTGGCCTCAGCCCGAGATGGACTTCAGCATTGTACCTCTTCAGGAAGTACTGATAATATATTTGAAAGGAAATGTCCTAGATCATGATTTAAATATGTGGTTATGAGGGCATCCTGGCTTCTAAGAAATCATCTATCGCTGCTTTCAAAGATTAATACTTCACCCAGTCTTTCACCACACTTGAATGGCCCGTCAGTGCTCACCTGCACTGTCACCACACCCAGTGCCTGCCTCACTTTCAAACCACACCAAGACTAAACATCAGCATCTTGCATGAGGCCAAAGGGCCCTTCCTATCTGGGCAGTCTCATTCTATACCCTAAACCATACTAGTTTTTCAGATTTTTTGAAACATTTTTTTAAAAATGTATTTTCAAACACTCCCGTGTTAGGAACCGCCTCATGGCTGCTTAGTGCTATGTTTTTCTGGGCAAACTTTCTCCTAAATTAAGTCAAAGCTCCCACTACCACCCCCAATGTCATGTTTGTTGCGCTAATACAGTTTATCTTCTCTTTATGACACTACAATTATAACTTTGCAATTATCTTTAACAAGTTGCTGTTTTTCTCCAGTAGATCGTAAACTCTACGAAGCAGGGATTTATCTGACATCCTTTATTGGCACAACAGTCAGTAATAGCTTATTTCCCAGACTTCCCTCCACTCTACTTTCTTAGCCTGAGGCCTTTCATAACTTGTTCTTGAACTGCACCTTTTCAGTAAGAACACTTAAATGTGCTTCCTTGAGAAGTCTTATGGCATGAAGCTTACTTAAGCTAAGTGGGATAAAAGAAATCCCACTATCCCTTTACGGTCCTCCCCATTAGGCCACCCCTGGCAGATGCAGAAATTAAGAGCCACCTTCCCTCATCAGGAACCAAGTCCTGGTACTACCGCGTCGGAAGCGCCCCCGAACCAAGCCGAGCGGGTCACGTGATTCAGAGAGCGGTCACGCCCACCCCGAGAAAGGGCCCGCGAGCGCTTCTCGACTAGACATGGGCGTAAGTACGTCCAGCGGGTGCGTGCGTGCACCCGGAAGGCGAGAAGGGACTTTCAAAGAACTGAAAGATCAGCTCTGGAACTAGGCCCCTCAGCTCTGACCCTGAAGTCGGCCTACAGTCCAGCTGAATTCCCGTCCCAACAGCAAGGTGTCCGGCCTGAGCGCTCCTCCCGGCGGGATGGGCGACACCTAAGAACACGGCGTAGTGTACTACCGCTTTCTCCGCAGGCACGTCCCAAACACCGCCTGCTGCAGGGTCCCCTCCCCGCTCGGCGCCCCCTTGCCTTTTCTCTACCTGTGCCGGGACTGGCGATTAGTGAGAGTGTGGCGGAAGGCTCCTGTAGACGGCCTCCGCGATGGACCCGCTTCGCTTTCCGTAGTGGGTGGGGCTTTGGCTGCCCGTTAAAGGGAAGGTGTCGTGGAGAGGCTCGCCTTTCCGGTTGGCGGAATAAATTTCCCCGACAGCAAATGCTGAGAGCGCGGCAAGTGCCTGCGGGAGATTAGTTCTGGCTCCTTCCGCGCAGAGATGAGAAGGCTGATGGGCCGTTGCTGCGGCTGCTGTAACTAAAAGCAGCCTCTAGTGAGACATTACGATGACCCCAACCTCGGTATGGCTGCACGTCCCACTAGGGCACTCAGAGAACTTTAATAGCTGTGTTTCTAATGTAATACTATTTTGAGAATAAACTATTTCATAGATGTCTTCATTCTTGTGAGTTAAGGAGCACTGCCTCCGATTTGCAGATGAGCAAACAGACTCCCAGAGTAAAAGGGTTTCTAGGTAAACTGCCGCTACGGGTCCCGACCTGGTGCCCTTGCGTCCTGAGCTTGGGAGCTGCGTCACCGGGGACTGAACGGGCTTGTAGGAGGCAGGGGATGATGCAGCTGGGCGAGCCCCAGGCAGGTTATCGATTTTGCGAAGGGAGAACGGCTGTTGATGGTTACCTGGTCTGACTGTTGGGCAGTTCATAACTCAAGTGAGATTGGAGCTCTTGGGCGCATCGCCTGCGGGCCTGTTGGAGCCACCCTGGACTGCCAGGCTGCTGGCTGCTGTGTCTTTCGGTTGGATTGTTGGTGCCGGTCACCATCACTTTGCAATGGCAGAGTGAGAACCTACAACCGTGACTTGCATTTATCACGAGAGGAAATTACATTTATTGGGTACTTCCAGTCCAGTGTTTTATTTACCCTTATTAACTAACTCCTTGGATGAGTTCTTATCTTGTTACAGTATTTTGTTAGAGATGAGGAAACTAGCTTAGCCATAACTCTTTAGAACAAGGTTTCAAATCCGGTCTCTAACTAGTCCAACTCTGAATATTCTCATAGTGAAGTGGTTCAGTACCAACAAAGCAAGGGTCAAGCTCTCTACTGACTCAGGAAGATGGGTAAAGGAGAGTCCTGGAGCCCTCTGGCTTTTTCAGGCTTTTAATGATCTTTCTACACCATTTTTAATGAGGCAACCAGGTGCAGGGCAGGCAGGGGTGGGTGGAAGAGGGAGGCCCAGAGGCTGGCAGGCAGCCCAGCCCCCAGTGAATCATACCTCTTGTCACTGGGCTCTTAGGTATTCTCTCATAGCTGTCATGTGCCACTCTCCATCCTCTGTGACACTGCCTTTATAGCCACAATCTCTTGGCCCAGGCGTGCCCACTTACGCACATCCACAGCATGCTCCAGGTGTTCGCCATCAGGCATGTGTACTATGAGCCCATGGTCCCAAGCACCTCCCACATTCAAGGTCACAGGTCATAGCCACAGAGGCCAGTGGTACAAAAGCCTGAACAATCTTCAGTTACCCTAAAAGTGGACAACAAACTTCCAGGATCTCTTCCTGTGTTTATGGTCCCTACTTACTAAGGCACAATTCTTGGCATGAGGAAGTAATATTACTATGCCATTAATCCTTGGCAAAATGAGTAAATGTGTGCATAGAAGACATTAGGAGTGTCTAGATTTTTCCCAGTTTTTAATGTTTCTATCTGTAGTTTACAAAAAGAACAGCAGCAGCAAATAAAAAAGCATAACTCAGTCTCCAATCCTGGTGACTGCATTTTTGACACAGAGTAATTTTCACAGCTGGCCCGTGCACATGGCGTTTTCTCACCCAGTGCATCTGTTTTGGTGTTTTGTTCTAATGAAGGATTAAGGAAATATTTGGCTCTTCTCCCTGCTGGTTAGCCTTCAAAATTCCCTCTCTTACCACTGGTGTGGAGGGGGTCTTCTGAAGCAGGGAGGCTTATAAGACAGTTGCCTGGCCAGAAGTCACTGAAGTTCATTATATCAATTTCACAGAGGAATTAGCCTACGGATGATTTCTTTAAAGAAATTATGAGACTGGACTGTGGCTTTGTGATGCCCCAATTGATGTCGTTTTTGTAGCTGTTGGGTTTGGAAAGTGGGGTCCTTGGGTTCACTCTGGGAAAGGCTTCACCAGAGCTCCTCTTTCAGCAGCAAGCTGGGAGTTTCCCAGTGAGTTTCTCCATGACACAGAGACGTTAGTTATATCCAAAAAGGGCAGGTCTATTATAAAAGGGAGAGAAGAATAAAGGACATTTGCATAGACAAAAGGGACAGAAAGGGCTGCCCTGAAAGGGGCAGGTTGGCTAAAAGAGAGGCCTGCATGGTCACAGGCAAGTAGCCCTGAGGGGAGCTGCCTCTGCTGAGGGAGGTCAGTGAAGAGAAGCCCTGGCAGGTACACAGGTCGCCGGCAGAAAGGCTGCTGCCTTGCAGAGGAAAGAGTTGGTGAAAAGGAGCACACCTGCATAGGCACAGGTGGGCAGGACTGCTGCCCCGCACCAGTGCAGGCGGCACGCTTCTCTTTGGAGAGGCTCACTCCTTCATGGAGTGGTTTGTTTGTTGTTGACTTTGAATAAACTGTGTAGAACTGAAAGGGGCCAGATTTCTACAGTGACCCTCAGTCATCCTATCTTCACCTTCAGGTCTATGCTCCTGATACCCCATACTTGTGTCTTACCTGCTGGGGTCTGGTGCTTTGTCATCTGGACATTGGCTCCTGAGGATCTTAGTTCCTATAGCTGGGTTAATGGCTATGTTAATGCCTTCTACCCCACCCCCATTTCCAGCTCTTGGCTTTGTGAGGCAGGTTTCTGATCTTGTGTTGCCTCCTTTCCAGTTTTTCTATCCTTATCCTTCATCAGGATGATTGCAACCATTACTCCAAGAAGCTATGAATCAAAATCCTGTGTTTATTTTCAAGTTATATAAGTATAAATCTTGTATGTATTCAAATAAGTTTACAAACTTGTCAAAAGGGACATAAAATGCAAGTATGTAAGGGGGCTTTGATGGTGTGTTAGATATCTCATCAAAAACTTGAAGATACACTCAGGCCCATACTATATTCTATTACAGCAATTTCTCCTCAGGTAGATGTGATTAATCCAGCCCAATTATGTAAACATCCATATGCTTAAAAAAAGGAAATCCAGATAAGATTAACCCCCACCAGTAGCTTGCATTGTTACAGGACAGGAAGAGGGGTAACTCAGAACCCCCAAACCTACCTGCTCTAAATAGTGTGGGGCCATTGAGGACACAAGGCAGTTTCTCTATGATTCAGGCACTTGGGTAAAGGAGAAGTTCTGGAGCCCTTGATGGCTTTTTCAGGCTTTTATTAATCTTTCTGCATCAGAGGTGACCAGGTACACAGCAGACTGGGGGGTTGGGGTTGGGCAGGAGGCTGGCAGGCGTCCTAGCCCCGGGTGAATCTTAACTCTTTGGACTGCTGCTTCTTCCGCCAGTACTACTGCTCAGCTCACTCTGCTGCTCCTTCTTTTCCACTGTTGCTCGTGGCGTCCCCGTGACGCTGCCTTTATTTTATATGCCCAGTCTGTGAGCCCAGGTGCACCCACTTGCACATGCTCACAACCTACTCCAGGGGTCCAACATCAGGCACAGGAGCAGGACCTCAGATGTCTATCATTGACACTAATGGCCTGGAGGGTGGAAAAACCTGATAACCTTCATTTACACTACAATAGGTTCTGCCATCTGCTGCATCAAGACAAGACATCGAAGACCTTCAATAAAACAGAACTTTAATACAATCAATGTACAGTACAGAAAATACAGGTTTTAAATCAAGCACTTTAAGTTACCCATTCCCTCATGGGTAAATGTCCAGCCAAACAGGGTTGGCCCAAAGCAAAGCCCAAAAGCCTGCCACAAGTCTAAAGCACCTTTCAGTGTGGACCCATAGAAAAAGCAGTCAAACAAGTCTGGGAAAAAAAAGAGCAGCATCAAAACCAAGATAAAAACTCTTAACCTCTCCATGGATATCTCACCCACATCTGTTTTAACCAGTCCAGAACCAAGAAGCAAGAACAGCTTCTTCAAATGTTTCTCTGCTCCCTGTGCCTCCTCCAGGTCTCCTTCTGGCTCTCCATGTTGCTTCTTTCCATCTCAGATTTCTCTAGCTTCTCCTTCCTGCTCAGCTCCATCCTTCCTTGGGTGGGGCAGGGAACCTAGAACCTCAACTTTTCCTGGGGACCACCTTGTGAAACATTAGTGTTTTAAAGGACTTAGGGAATCTTTCCCTTTAAATTACCTAAGTCAATCACGTGGCTGGTTACGTACTTCTGCACAACATCAGGAGGACATCTTGTAACCACTTCTGTGTAGAACCTTTAGTGCACTAAAACTATTATTAGATTCAGAATAGGTTTATCATGTGTAGGACTTCTGGTAACATTAGACTCCAGATTAATTATTTCTCTTATCGAAAAAAATGGTACCAGGGCGTCCCTGGTGGTGCAGTGGGTTAAGCAACGCACTATCAAGCAAACCATAGTCACTACAGCATGAGTTTGATCCCTGCTGCTAGCCAGGGAGGGGACCCACATGGCATAGCAGACCTCTCCTGCCTCACCCGCTGCTCTCCTCAGCAGTGTGTTTTAGTCAGTCTGGCTGTTCTGCTCCCCACTCTGTCTCTGGTGGATCCTCTCACTGCCCACACCTCTGGCCTGTACCCCAGCTCTTGTATGCATAATTAAATAAATCTTTAAAAAAATGGTACCAGTTATCAAAACATGCTGGAGACTGCAAATTGTGTAAAATAAATGTGTCTAAAATGAATGACATATTGTAATGAGTTTTTTAAAAATGTCACGTCTACTAAATAAAAGAGTTTATAGATGGTAGATTCATTTATCTCCTGTGAAAAGTCTCTTTGCAACCGAATGAAGGAGAACATAGGTTCAAAAGCCTCTTTTGGAAAAACAACAGAGCCAGGTGTTTCCATTTCAAAGCTGTTTCAGTTAAATTTTGTCATTTTGAAACAATAATTTCCATGACTGACTCATCATAGGATGTCATGCAGAAATAAGAGTACAGGACACTTGGAATACATACAGCATTTCTTAGCAAAACAGGACCAAGTAACTAATCAGCATTTTGTATTTTAAATAAAACCCCGTCATGTTTTTAAACACCCACATGATATCTTCTAGTTACAAGGCTATTTAAGGAAGTCAGGGCGACATCAGGTATAATGTTAGGGATAAAATAAATCTGTGTTCTCACTGTTTCCGATCTTTGAAGGAAATGGAATGAAAGGCAAGTGGTTCCATTTTGTAAAATTCCACTCAGATGTGGAATTTTACATGTGTACTGTATGGGGAATATTTTCCACTGTACATTTTAGTCATTGTTTGGCTGCTTTCCCCTGCTGCAAAGATTTTAAAGCCTGTTTTGTTGGCAGCCTGAGACGCACCCATGACCTGACCAAAGTGGAAGTGAAAGCTCTCAGTTTTTCTTCATTCTCTTTTTTTTTTTTGCAACAGTAAATCTACCAATTTTACAGTCAGTTGAACAGCAATAGATTAATTGGTCTAAAGTCTGCATTCACAAAAAGAGAAGAAAAAAAAAAGACAAAACCCTGAACTTCAGTGGCTTGAATGCCTGAAACTGCAGCGTGATAGTTGAAGGAGAGCCACTCTTATAACTTGTTCTAGAAGGATGCAGGCAGTCCCCTATCACCTGCTTCTCTGCACAGGTGCTGACCCCGCGGTCGATTCAGGGCCTCCTGACAGAGTAGCAGGAGGGCTGGGCCTTTGTGTACTACAGAGAACACTTTTCCAAGGCCTAGGCCAGTTTTCTCTGGCAGCCACAGGAAACAGAAGAAAGAAAAGGTTAAGGGCCACCATAAGGGTCAGAATGGGTTAAATTTGGTTAACATCAGAGGTTATAGCTTTTAACAAGAGCTTCAAGAAAACTTATTCGAAGATGCAATTTGTTTCTTCTTTGTCGACCATTATTTTTTTTCACCCTATTGATAGTGACAGCTTAACAAAGTTTTTATAAGCTAGGGGTTTTCATCCCTTGGAGAATAAAAGACTGTGTTATCAAAGAGAGATGCAGGTGGAAGAGTTTATAAAGCTTCCATGATTTTCAAATCGGGAGCTTTAAAATAGACTCCCTGCTTGGCTAAGTCAAAAATAATCTGTGAGGATGTCGAAAAAAATCCCCATTAGACATGAAGGAATGCTTCAGCAGTCAGATGCAGAGGCTCACATTTCTAGAAGTTTCTTTGTGTATATTTTACTTTCAACCATCCTAGTGTTGTTTTCTCAGTTGTTCAGAATCACCAAAGAAACCACCTCTTCGGTTTTCACATGTATTTCTCTATAGAGCATAATACTAGGCAGCAATGGTTATTATTGTATATAAGTAGAAAAAGATTTTTCTTTTGGACCACAGATTTCTTTGTGCTCTTCTCTTCTCATTCTGTTACTCCACATTTTCCCTACATGGACTGAACTGTTATAGAAATTGGTCTTCCAAAAGAGTCATATAAACTCTGGACTCTCGATTGGAAATTCACACCTTTCAATAGGTGTAATTACCCAGGACTGAGGTTGAGTGTCTTGCATCATGTACTAAATGAGATGCTTGCCTTTTTGGAATGAGTTGTAAGAAGCATATAGCTAAGGGGTTAGATGCTGTTAAATTTCCTACCTGAGAGTCAGCAAGGGGAGCATAATGGACCCATTCCGGGGCTGAACTATAATATGTGCTTTTGCAAACATGCTCATTTCAGATATGGTGAAGACTTTATTATTTGGGAAGTAAGATGTTTTGTAGAAATCTTCTAGATATCTAAACTTACCTTTCATATGAACAAAAAACTTCTTACGAGTTTGAATAAAAGTATTTTATACAACATATCATAAAGTGAATATTTTAAAGAATGCAAGTGTCCTTATGACCCTACATTATTATGGAGTGGTATACACTGCAGCCACAGCTGTATTAAATGTCACCACACTGCGTGGCCCAAACACTCAGTGCATTTTAATACATATTTCTACCTTTTATAGATTTGCTTATTCTTCTCTTGCCATTGCACGGTGAACTACTCCATCTTATTGCTGCAAATGCCTACTGAGCTCTGATGGTCTGCTCCCTTGAATTCAGCCTGAAGCGGTCTAATGTGGAAGTGGTACTTCCAATATGGGTACTTCTAGTTCTCCACCTCAATTTTGTTTCAGCAAAGCTCCATTTACACTGTATCCTACCCCATCATCCCCCAAACAAAAACCAAAAATCAGAAAACATTGGTGACTTTCCACACAGTCTCCCGCTGAATTGGTTCTGACTTTCCACATGGTCAGTTAGCACCCTCTGCAATGAATTAGAATTGCCTATTCTTGAGACAAGTCCATCAGTTTGCCTGTTCTGCCCACACACCTTTTCTCAGTCTCTGCTTCTGTAGAGGTTTCCTGAAAGGGGGACCTTACCGTCCAGATGTCCTTCTTCCATGCCCTCTTCTTGTTCACAGCTGACTGGACCAGGTCAGAAGCCTGATTAAGAGGAAACCAGTCCACTGGGAGATGTATTCCAAGTGGCAGAGGGAGCAGCTGGCTATCCATCTTCCTTTTTCCAGATTATAGCTGGACACGTAGCTACACAGTTCATTCTTTCTTGCAGACAGGTGGCCAAGTTTGGCCAGTGGACTCTATGAAGCGGGATAACAATAGTCCTGTGAAAGTCCTAGTTTATGCCTAAGTGACTTCCTGGTGTTACTATTAACACCATCTTCTTTCACTCTCACAAACTTCAGTTTAGATGGCATATCACATGCTCACTGACCACAGCAGACACATGTGCAACTTCCAGTAAGCTCTCTTAGAAACAGGGTATCCTTTTCTCCCTTTCTTCCTCTCTGCCGAGAGGTGGGCATAACAGCTAGGGCTTGGGAAGCCTCCTGGAGCACAGGGCGTCAGAGACTGGAAACCACGTGCGGCAGAGCAGTGAGCAATGGAGCCTGGGGCTGACATCACGGTGCATGGTGTCTCTGCGTGTCCGGACTGTGACAGAGAAACAGCTTTTATGCTGCAGCTGAATCTACTCCTAATTGACATTGCAGCTGAACTAAATTTTCTAACTTTTTTTTTTTTTAAATGATGCAAGCCAATACTATGTGTATGCTGGAGTTCTTCTCGCTGGTGAGTTGGGAGACAGAGGAGGATGACAGAGACATGCAGAAAGAACCACTAGAAAACCAAGAGATTTCAGGGGCATCCCTGGTGGCGCAGTGGGTTAAGCAATGCACTACGAAGCAGACTGCAGCCACTGCAACATGAGTTCAATCCCTGCCACCGGTCAGAGAGGGGACCTACATGGTGCAGCAGACCTCCTCTCCTGCCTCACCCACTGCCCCCCTTAGCAGTGTTTTTCAGTTGATCTGCCTGTTCTACTTCCCACTCTGTCTCTGGTGGATCCTCTCACCCCCACACCTCTGGCCTGCACCCCAGTTCTTGTATGCATAAATAAATAAATCTTAAAAAAAAAAAAGAAAAGCAAGAGATTTCAGGGCCCTAATGAGAAATGGGGGTCGGTGTCTCCATCCCTAACTTTGTAATTCCAGCCTCCATGGGTCCACTGCTCCTCATTTCTTGTCTAAGATTGTCTAAGATGACTGTTAAATGCATTTTTCTTGTCATTGCAGCCAGTTATCTTTACAATTTTGACTTTCTTTTCACAAGGCATAACAAGCTGCCAAATGACTGCTTGCTGTACCCTAATAATATTTTATGCTTTTCTACCTCTTTCACTGTTCCTGCCCTCCTGCTTCCAGAAATACAGAGACTAGAGAGTCATCTCCAAGTTTTAGCTCAAGTGCAGGTCCTCCCTTGAAGCCTTCCCTTAGTTCAGCTGGATCAGTTTCTCCCTTAACACTCCCGTCATTTTAGGTGATTCTGTGGCATTTGTTTCCCCCCTCACCTAGTAGTTATGTGAATGCTTTGGCACCTCCCACTCTCTACCTTGTCAGCTCCTATATGCAGGGACTGCACTTTGCTGGTTTCAGTGACGTCTATAGCAACAAGTTTAAAGTCTGTGTGCTATGAGTGTACACTCAATATTTACTGAACAATTGTGGATTCTAACATGTGCCCCCAAGCTTTTTCCAAATGTCTCTGAAATAAGAGACAGATTCTTTAAGTAAAAGGACTTTGATGCAGAGATCCCCCCCCCCTTTTTTTTCTGGCTTTGAGTGGAGTGCTTATAGGATACCGCTAGGTAACTGGTAGCAGTTTGGGGACGAAACTTTCAAAATCACTATGGGAAACTCTGATAATATGGGCAATTTTGCTGAAACAAACTTCTGTGCTTGCCACTGTGGTAATCTAAAGTGACTGAATTAGAAGCACAGAAAATCTAAACAATTTATGAAACATTGCAGAGAAAGTATGTGTCTCACAGAGTAGAACTTAGTCTTTGGATTTCCTTGTATTAACTATGTCATTATGGACTTCATACTTGCAACCTACATGCATTCCATGTAGTTATCCTCATGATCGTCAAAACAATTATCACATGATCACAAACATGTGTATTACATGTATTACACATTATTATAAATATGTTGGGTTAGCTTTGTTACAACTTAAAAAGTTCACAATTCAGTAGAAAAGCCAGGTTAACCACTTCTTCAATTTTCTGTACATAGTTGATGGATTTTATGATGAACATGGTCAAATGTTTTGCTATTAACCCTCACAGTAAAAAACAGATATCATAAAATGGATCATGTGCAATTATAACTGCAACATTAAATTAGTACTATAGAGTGTGCAATGGAATAAGGTGGACTGATGAAGAAAAATTGTGTGCTTACATTCATGACGCCTCATCTGTAGACCTCTCTAGGCTATAATTGATAACCTCTGGCAATTCAATATCCCCTCTCACCCTCAACTGTGGTGTCAGGGCGCGCTGTGGGCCTGTCTTGGATAGGAAGAGTCATGTGAGTCATAAAAGTTGCCAGTGATTTCTTATTTAATTTTTACAAATTAGAATGAAAGTTTTTATTTTTCAATTGGCCTCCAGCTCACTTGCTTTCTTGAATGAGGGAAAGAGACATATGAGCTCCAGCTGGCACAACTGGACCTACATTTACCTGAACCTGATGGTCCAGGCCATCCTTGCTCCCCACCACCCCAAATACGGCCAGGGCTTGGTGAACTTGGTCACGCGTGTTGGGGGCTGCTCTGAGGGCAGAACTGCTTACCTAGGTGAAGGCAGCAATGTGGAGTCAAGAGCAAAACTGGGCTGAGAAACACATTAACACTGTTAATGAAACAAAGTCAAAGAAAGAAACACAGAACAACGAAGAATTCTGTGTGTGAGACATCTAGCTCCTTAAATGGCTGACTGCTGGTTATCAGGGTGGGTTAAGGGGGTATAGACCTGGAACTGAGTCTAGGGCCTACTGTTTGACCTGCTGCATAGGTGCGTCTTTGGGCTAGTTCCAGCAATGCTCCCTTATCCTCAGCCGAAAATGCCACATTCTAGGATCCCCAGGGGCTGCTGAAACTGGACAGTACAGAACCCCAGATATACCATATTTTCCCCTATATATGCACTACTTATGATAAGTTTTATAATTAAACACAGTGAGAGATAACCTGCAATAATAGATCATAACAGTATACTATAATAAAAGACTGTGAATGAGATCGCTCTCTCTCAATATTTTGTTGTATGTAATATTGTAATATTTTCTGACCATGGGTGACTGTGGGTAACTGAAACCATGGGAAGCAAAACCACTAATAAGGGGGAGAACACTCCTAGACTTAGTTTTTTTCATTATCTGTCACACGAGAATAATAAAAATATTTTCCACGCAGACTTGTGAACATTTTTTTTTCTGGGGGGGGGGGAAGGGGTGACCATGAGTCACCAGACTTGTGAACATTTAAAAGAGGCACATAGACACACATCCAAACTTCTCAGTTCCTGGCACACAGAAGTGATGGACAAATGTTAGATATTGAAGTAATCCACAGAAAACATGCATGAAAAATATAAAGTCAGTTACTCACAGCCTGGGGCAAGTCTTTTAGGAATAAGTGGATTAGATTTTATTGACTCAATTTTCTCTGACCCCAAACCAATCTTTTTCTATCATCTATTTGTTTCCTCATTTGTAATGTGATTTCAGACTGGGTTATAAAGTCTTCCTCATTTTATTTTAATTCATTTTTCTTAACATGCTTATGTTGTGGGGAGAAGATCAGGGTGAAGCCGAAGACATGGGTGGAAGATTTCACCACAGACAGAGTGGAGAACAGAACAGGTAAACTTATTATAATATGCTGCTAAAAGAAGCAGTGGGCAAGGCATGAGATTTCTGTGCCTGAAGGAGGATTTGGGGCTCTCTTTTATACTGTTTTTGTGGGCTTTCTAACTTGGGGTGCCAGTTTGCACTAGTTATCTGCTGGGATGCCTGGTCTCTGGCACTGGCATTTGATACAGAAACATGTCCTATCCTCTCCATCTGCATTCCTGGAGCCGGGCTGGCCTTTCTGGTCACGATGGTCAGTTTTATGGCCTTGTCCCCAAGGCAGCCCTATCCAGTCCCTTATGTATTCCAGCCTCTCAAACCTGCCTGTTGGATCAGGAGTGAGACTTAGTTTTTATTTTATTTATTTATTTTTAATTTTTTTTTGAGACTTAGTTTTTAACCTTACTAAACTGTATACTGACACTTAGCATGTCAAAAAATTAGGTATCATTGACATCTAAACACGCATGTTTCACTTGTACAACATAGCGATTCATATACTGTGAAGTGATCTTCAAAATCCATCATTATACATCATTATAAAATTGTTTTCCTGTGATTAGAAAAATTTTAAGATCTGCTCTCTCAGTGACTGTCAAATATGAATTGGAATAGTCAGTTATGGTCACCACACTGTACATTACAGCCTAAGACATACTTATTTTTCAGTTAAAATTTTCTAGGTTTTCTTGATTGAGTAAGCCTTTTGGTTACAAGTTCCCTATGGATTTGTATACGTTTTTTAGTTATTACCTTTTCAAGGAAACAGAGTGGTTAAATTTAAAATGGCAGTGTTACCACAAAGTTATATTTAAAACTAAGTTTTAAAAGTATTAATAAGGGCCTCCCCGGTGGCGCAGTGGGTTAAGCAACACACTATGAAGCAAACCGCAGCCACTGCAGCACGAGTTCGATCCCTGCTGCCGGCCAGGGAGG
>JAGFMF010011839.1:1171047-1185010 GCA_019455555.1 Galemys pyrenaicus | reverse complement strand
TCAAAAAAATAAGTAACTTTAAATGCTTAACTTAATAACTATATTCTTTATTCTTTCTTTATTATACCCTAGTTATATTAAAATTCCTTTCCATTAAAAGTTTTGTATGTTTATCTTAATGCAGCAAATAGCAAAACCCATTCAAAAAAAACAGGCTTGGGGGTTCTAAGTGCTCCTCTCCCTGCCCTGTAACAGTAGCATGTGCACTGAACAGACACGGCCCATGTAGCATTCCAGATTTATTTCCTAACTCAGCCCAGTCCAGCAGCTGAGCATTATGAGGCTACTGTGTTGGCCAGACATCTCGGCCTCTCCTACTGGAAGTATTTCTTGCTGAAATAGCAGCTGCATATGCCTCCCACAGAGAAGGCAAAGACAGCCAGCATAATAAGTACCCTGGAAGTTTATTCAGTTCCTGCATCCAAAGGTTATTCTGACTCTGCCATTTTCTTTTTTCAAATCCTATAAAGGTAAGGCAAGAGCAGATTTTACTGTAATAGAAAAAAAAAAAAAAACTCAACCCAACCCATGGGTCTTTGGTTTCAGTAATTAGCTCAATGTGCTAATGAGAGTCTTCAGGGAGAACAGCATTAATTAATGGGTGAATTTCACTTTAATAAATGTATAGGCAATTTTCTAAATGCAGATGGCAGAGTCTGCCCTGATGGCTCTACCTAGAGCCACTCAATATGGTAAGTGTCTGAGGAAAGTGGTTAATTTGTAAAATGTTTCATGATCCTGATTAGAAGAGAAATAATGCTTATGTTTGCTTTCCAATGTATTATTCATCTCTCATCGTCTGAGAACTGGAACATCCTCCCCCCACCCCCACCCCCTCTCCTCAGGCTTTTGTTGCTCCTATTATCCTGAATGGGAGACATCCCCAGCCTCCCCCTCCCTGCTCTGGGGCTTGGTTGGACCTCCCTTCACCCCTTTCTGTGGGCTTTCTCTTCCAAGGCTAGGGAGGGTGCAGGGGATGCAGAAAGAGTGGGAGGGGGTGGGACCAATGTGTGGGGGGCTCTTTAGCTCCTCTCCTTGATACCGTGAAGGACCAGAATGTGGCCTAGGCAGATGGACCACATGGTCTTAGAGAACACACCTTCCAGGAAATGTAAATGCCCAAAGTCATGATTTCTTTAACAAATAATTTGCTAGTGTTGATTAGAGGCATTTAAAACACCTAATGACGGAGAAAGGAATTTTTCATTTAACTAGCCATCTGGGTTCCTACTTTGCCATCAGGTGAACAAAGGCCAAAGTGAGGTCCCAGGCTGAGTCTGGTAGCAAGTTCCCAAGTCTTTCGAGGGACCTCTCTCCTCGGGATTTATGAAGCATTTTCTTGGGTGCACCTACTGGGAAATCACAACTACAATAAAATCAAACTGCTCAGGATCAATAAACTTACAAAACATTACAGAATTTATTAGAACCATTATCTTGACATTGAACCCTCAATTTAACAAATAGTCTATTCGCTAGACTCAAATTATTGAAAAATGTTACATGGAAATGACTTGGCCTATGATTCTGTGTTTTAAGAATCAAAATGGGGCCTCCCTGGTGGCACAGTGGGTTAAGCAACGCACTGTGAAGCAAGTCGCAGACACTGCAGCACGAGTTCAATCCCTGCCGCCAGCCAGGAAGGGGACCCACATGGCGCAGCAGACCTCTCCTGCCTCGCCCACTGCTGCCCTCGGCAGTGTGTTTCAGTCAGTCTGCCTGCCTGTTCTGCTCCCCGCTCTGTCTGGTGAATCCTCTCACCTCCCTGGACTCTGGCCTGTACCCCAGCTCTTGTATGCATAAATAAATAAATCTTTTAAAAAAAAAGAATCAAAATGGGGAAGTAGCTGTAGTATCACTGCTGTTTCTTAGAAAAGAGACGAATGGCAGAACATCTATCTGAGTCAAACTCCTACCTCACTGGGAGTTTCCCACAAGCACTGCATGCACCATGGTGTATCCCATCAAATTGCATGGATATTTGGATGGTTCTGGGGGATGGCAAGGGCCTCAGACAGCTGCCTCCCTGCTGTCTTTGCAGGAAACCCCCTGAGCACGAGGTGAACCACTGCCCTCTAGGGACCCTGTTATACAGGAGCTGAGATTTTTTTCCACCTTCAACCCATAAAGAGTGGTAAACTAAATCAATCAGCTTTTGCATTCTGATAGATTCTGAATCCAGCACAGAACTCCAGTATAATTACAGAATCTGGTCCTGGAATTCCACAGTTTTTGGACTCCCAGAATCGAGTCTAGGATTATCAAGCGTTTGGATCCCAAGTGGGAGGTTGGGAGGGGGCATGGGGTTCTTGCTCAAAACTGGAGCAGTTTAAGTGCAGACCCTGCTCCTGATCAATAGATGAAGGTTTCTGCCTGCTTGGGTTTTTTTTGCCAACCCCCCAGTGAGCAAACTCTGGGATCTAGCCATTAATACACTGGCACCATCGTTCTAGGCTTGGCTGCATCTAGTTTTTGGAGTAAATAAGCTGCTAAATTTAGACAAGTGCACCAGATTTAGCAAAATGAAAACACTAGCATTGCCACATCAGGACACCCAGCAGCTTTACCAGATGTCTGCTGGAGATGCCCTTCTGATCTGCAGATCCCAAAAGGCAAAAGAACAGCGCCATGTCTCATTTCATAAGGGAGAAGAGAAATACACGCCTAATTCCCTTCCATGATGTTGGTTACCGGGAGCTGGACAATTTTTTGAAAACATGCGTAGACAATTCCTGCTAGGAGTCAGAAGAGCATGTGAAGGGTCAGGAGCACGTCAGCTCCTCCCCACTCCCACAGGACCCTGTTCAGAGACTCCAGCTGGGTCTGGGTTGACCTTCTTTCTCTCATGAACAATCCACGATGGCCCACAACTGACTCCCGTGGCCGGGGCTGGGTCATGTGCTACATACGTGGTCTATGAGAAGTCCGCCCGCCTAGAGAGTGTGTGAGCCACTCCTAGGTAGTGTGTGAAGGTACCAGGGAGTTGCATAGACCCCGGCCATGAGCTACCGGTGTGCTAGTTGGTGATTTTCATCATCCAGCAAGCCTTTAACTGGCCACCTTCTCTCTGCCAGGCGCTAGTGCTGAGGTGAAATAGTGACGACAGTGGATGCAGTTCCTCTGCTACGGGATTCAGAGTGTGGAGACAGACAGCAATGGTAAATGTATGAAGTGGCTGATGTCCCTGTTGGAGGGTAGTGCCTGTCCTGCTGCTTTGTTACTATGGGCTGCTGTGCTGGGGGGACGGTCACCCTGCCTGGGGCCACCAGGAGTCCAGAAAGGCCGCAGGCTCTAGACAGCAAAGATCAAGAGGGCAACTTCCCATTCAGTCTGTGCAGATTTCTCGTCCCTGGCCCCCTCCAGTTGCGTGATGTTGGACATGTGAACTGAACGTGTCTGAGGCCGTTTCCTTCATGGCAGAGCTGGAGTGTCTGCCTCTGAGGGTGGCCCTGGACTGATGCATGTCCAGGTGTCCGGTGCCCATGCACAGAGCCTGGCGTTCTTGGCCAGAAATTCAGTTTGGTGAAGTCAGTTCAGTTTATTTGATTAGCACCCACCCTAATCTAAGCGGGAGAGAGGGCAGGGGAGCCTATTACAGGAGCACTGAGGCAGAGCTTAAAAAGTCAGTCTGGCTCTTGGGAGGACTCTTTGCAGGGCAAGTTGGGGGTGGTGGTGTTTGGGCTGCAGCAAATCCACAGGACCCTGTAGGGGGCCACCCAAGGCACTATTTTGCATTTCCTGAGGCAGGGAGGTCGGGATTGCCTGGAAATAGGGAATATAAGGTGGGTGGTCCAGTGTTGGGTGTGATTGTAAGTTCTGAAATCAGAAAGCTTTCCCAAATTTTGTCTCTTATTCACCTGTCATCAGAAGAGGCTCAATTGCGTTCTCATTCACTCCTGTATCTGAGCCCTGTTACTCAGAGGAAGACAGGACCAAATGTTTTTCTCTGGAAGCATAAGAAATGAGGTATCCTGTCCTGTGCATGTCTGTAGGAGAGTTTAAGTTCATAGTTTAGGTTTTAAAACTGCAATTTGAGCCCATTAGAGAGAGATTGGGCTACTGACACACATGGGAAAACAGTGCATTAGCCTATTTCCTTCCCGTAAAGACCTGTAAAAGCCAGTGTGATTTTTGCAGAATGAGGTTGCTGCAGCGGGTAATCAGTCCGACAGCACCAGAAATCCTGAAATCAACCAGATGGGGTTAAAGAAGGGCTGGGTGGCAGAAAAGTGGGAGGGAGGCTCCGCCTCTAGTATGGAATGTAAACTAACTTATCTTAACATTCATAATAATGGGATGGGGTCCTGATCAAAACCCCACTTTATGGATGGGGAAGCTGGGGCTCAGCCCATTTACAAAGCCTGCCCAAGGTGAAAGAAGAAGGTGGTGGAGCCAGCATCCTGCCGATCAGCGCTAGCGACCCAAGAGTCCCAGGACTGCCTCTGAGGAGAGCACAGAGCCTCTCCCACACAGGGACCCAGGATCGAATCCCACCTCTGAATCCACCAGCCACGTGGTTTGGGACACTCCAGTGAACCTGGAAACAGTTGATCATGAGATCGACTCTGCCTCACAAGCCACTGAGGAAGACTGAAACAGATTATGCACCGATGTGCTTAGCCAGCACCCGCGTCTTGGTCTCAAGAAGGACAAGTGTGCTTCTGTTGATCTGCCTGTTCTGCTCCCTGCTCTCTGTGGTGAATCCTCTCACCCCCCACACACTTCTGGCCTGCACCCCAGTGCTTGTGTGCATAAATAAATAAATCTTTAAAAAAAATAAAAAGAAGGACAAGTGCTTCGAACTCTCCTCCAGCTGCACTACTAGCGTTGACACGGGAAGCTTCAGTATGCCAGGCACTGGCCCCGCTAACACCTGAGCACCGCACGCCGGAGGCAGCTGCTGCAGCCCGGGCCTCTGGGGCTGATGTGAACACAGAGGGGCCATGACCTCTCCCGCCCGCACCCTGGACACTGGTGTCTGCGTGCAGAAGGATCTCTGTTCCTGCCTCGCTATGCCTTTTCTTCTTAGCACCGCGTCCCCGCCTGTGTCTAGTCAGAACACACCCAAACACACCCACCATGGGTCTGGAGCTGCAGCTTCCAGCCGTTTCCTCACTTCTGCCTTTGGACGGCCTGGCTTCCTCATTCCACCTCCAGAAGCAGAGGCAATGAAGTAGCCCATCCTCGGGGAAACTTTGAGTGTAATTAATACAATTATTTAGAGTGCTTTGAACTCTTGGGGGTTAAGATTTATCATGATTGAGGATGAGAGTCTTTGGGATAGTGTATATAATTAATTCGCCATATAGTTTGCCCAGAAACTATGTCTTTAAAACCCATCACTTTTAATTTTGCAAATAGGATGCCCCCATCTTGGCCAACTAACTTTTCAGGAGACACGAGGCAAGGGCAGGAAGGAGGGTTCTGGCTACCCAAGGCAGGGTGGGGACAAGCCAGCTGTCAGGAAGGACTTCTCTACTTAGAGAAAAATGACAACACAGACTTTGGAATCAAAATAGCTCTTGCTAAGCGGTCAAGAACTGGATGGCACCCAATTCTCAGGAAGCTCGTGTTTCTCCTCTTTCCAGGTCCTTTTCCCAACCACTGTCAGAAAACCCACCTTGATGCTCTTTGAAGGCGTTTAAATTAATTGACTGTTAACAATATCCCAGGTGCCATGGAAGACAGAGGAAATCAAGCCTGCTCTGTGGTTCTGCAGCAGGTTATGACTGTGGTTGCAGAGGAGGAGAAACTGGCCACTGAGGCAAGGATGAGGGACTTTGGTGATTGTGGTATGGACTTGAGGGGGATGCTGAGGGCGTCTTTGCTTTCAGTTCTCAGTGGATTTATCGGATGGAATCAGGGTTTTCTGAGAGGAACCCCAGTTTTATAGTCCCAAACTCTGAATAGGTCTACTCATAACTGTTGTATGATTTGAGCGTGCAGAGGGCAACCATGCTCTCAGGGAGAGGGAACACACACACACACACACACACACACAATGACGTGAAGGAACAAAGTGGCCCTGTGGAAAGGATACAGGTGAGGGATCTCGCCTGTAGTGGGTTCTCTCCTCTGCCTCTTGGCTTCTACTCTCAGGCGGCCATTGGAGGAGCTCATGTCTGAGGTCCTTCCAGGCTGATTCCCTGTTGGCTTGCCAGGAGGAGCTCTCTATGAAGCAGGTACAAAAGTGAGGTCTTGTGTGACTTGGTCTCTGCAATGCCTCCTGCATGGCTGTGCACTCTGCATCTTTCCCACTTTGGACCTCTTTCCAACCTCTTTTTAGTACTTCCATTGTTGCCTGAACTTAGGTGCTTTGAGTTCTTTGAAGATGAGTGCTGGTGTCTTGTCTCTACTGGGAAATTGTGGACTTCTTGAGGCAATCCTGAATGCCAGAGTCCTCATCTCAGCTGGAAGAGGATAATGTCAGGTAGGACTGGCTAAGGTGCACTTTTTGAGTGGCAGTCACAGAGCAATCTGCTCACATACCCTGTCCCTGGAGGCAAGCTGGCCCTGGGAGACCTCGTGAGCCCCCACCTCTTGATTAACGGAGTGCACGCAGCTCCATTCCCTATGCAAAGTTTATGACTTTCCTCACTCAATGAGAAGCTCAAGAAAGCATGATCGTGGGACTTAGTGAACTACTTTTTGCATTGCCAGTGACAGTTCTGTCCCCTGGCACCTGATTTAGGAAAGATAGACTTTAACCTTGGACAGTCTCAGAGTGAGACAGTCCTCAAACAATGACCTAGAGGCTGTCAAAGACTCCTGTGGGGAGATGGGTCCTATTCTGGCGTGCCTAAGCAGTGAAGGAAGAAGTCCAGGGTTTAGGTCAACAGGTTATTCTTTTCTGTTGTTGTTGTTATTTTATTTTATTTTTTTCTTACAATGTTTGCTTTCTTTTCCCAGCTGTAGTCCCCATAGAATTCCACCACCAGTTCACCAGTGCACCATCACCATAGTTCCTTGTGCTCTTCCCACTCCTGTTTTGATCCCAGTTCCTCCCCCTCCCCTGTAGAATGTCTCTGATTTATAGTTGTCTATTTATTTTTGTTTTGTTGTTGTTTTCCCCCCTCGATCTCCTATATTCCTTCTATAAGTGAAACCATCCAGTATTTTTCTTTTTCCTGTTTACTTATTTCACTGAGCATAATCCCTTCAAGCTCCATCTATGTTTCTGCTAATGGCATTAGTTTTCTTTTTTGATCGCTGAATAGTATTCCACTGTGTATATGTACCACATCTTCTTGATCCAGTCATCTATTTTTGGGCATTTAGGTTGACTCCAAGTCTTACCTATTATAAATAGTGTTGTGATAAACATAGGGGTACACATATTCTTTTGAAATACTGTTTTTGTGTCCTGAGGGTAGATTCCTAGATGTGGTATTGCTGGGTCATATGGTAGCTCCATATGTAGACTGAGGAACCTCCACACAGCTTTCCATAGTGCTTAGGCTAGTTTGCATTTCCTCCAGTAGGAGGGTTCCTTTTTCACCACATCCTTGCCAAAATTTATAGCTGCTAGTTTTTTTTTTTAAATATGTGCTGTTCTTACTGGTATAAAGTGGTATCTCATTGTGTTTTTAATTTGCATTTCCCTGAATATGAGGGATGTTGAACATTTTTTTATGTGCCTTCAACAGTGTATTCTTAATACCTCAGGATGCACCACTCCATGCTCAGGGGTGCTGCTGCAGTCTCCCCAGCGTGGCATCCTCTGAGAAGGAGGGGCCGGGGTATGGCCCAGGACTATCCAGTTGGGGAATCACCCAGCTTGTTCGAGGGTGTTCTCTGCAGAGCCTTTTACCTGTATGGTTTGTTATCCTGTTTGGAACTCCTCTAAATGAAGACAATCCATGCCAGCATGGTGCTCTTATTGTTGCCTCTGGTCTGTTTACTCCCAGCTCTCTTTAGGGAGGAAAAGGCTGAAAACTGCGTCCTAATGGCCCAATTAGGCCTAATGCTGCGTAGTGTTGACTGTTTAGTTACCACCATATTGTGTACAGAACTAATTGTGGTGAAAGCAAATGAATGGTCAGGAAACAAACAGGCTACTAGAAAATAATTACTTGGAGTGTTTCCCTTTAGTACCTGTGCAGCAGATTTCATTATAGTCAACAGCCCCTAAGCTGCTTGAAATAGTGGTATTTGTCATTTTCATAGAAACTTGATAATGACATTAATTTATCTTAATGGCCTGTTCTATTGTTATAAATAGTAAAATTAGCTTAAATTGTCTTGCTTTTGCTGGTTTTGGATGGCTGCAGAGGGCCCCACAGCAGCCGACGAGTAGATAATTTGGTGTGCTTGACAGATTTCCAATAATTTGTTATGTGGAGCATGAGTAATGCTAGTACCATTAATGTTCATTTTCCTCTAAATTCATTACTGCCCTTTTCCCTTTTATCTTTTTTAATGTCTGGGCCATTTTTCTATATTTCAAGTGGAGCCACAGAGCCTATTCATATTCAGCCGGCTATTAACATTCTGCACATAGCGAACATCCTGGAGAAAACAACTCTTTATGAAATGATGAGCCTGGTTGCTATTTATGACAGAAAAACAGGCGGAATGGGGGGCTTACCAGTATCAGGGCCTGGGTATAATTAAGTCAAATGTAATTTTAAAGAAATTTAAATATTTTCATTTTATGGCAAAGGTAAAACATACTCAGGGGAGAATCTAAGAAGGTGTAAATGCATTAGTAATGCTCACGCCTCCCTTTCGTATCATTCCTATTTCGGTTTCACGAGACATTTTATTAAAGGTTAGCACGCAGCTCTCCCTGTCAATTCCATTCTAATTAATCCCCAAAAATGTTACAGCTGATTTCATTTCTGTTTGCAGATATGTTGACATAATATCTGGAGCAAATATGAAAACTATCACTAAAATCTCATTTATTCATCCTCAGTTCCAAATCTTGGTCTATATTTCCCTATCGACCGGAAGACAACACAGAAGCAGATACTCCAGCCTTTCAGCATTTTAAAAATGCATCCTTTTTTATGTCATTATATGAAGGCTACCAAATTATAAAGGGCTGACTAGAGCCCTTTATTATTTTAAAAATATGTATATTTTACCTAATAAATGTGAAAAAAGGTATGCAATATTTATCCTGGATGAGTGCAAGAACGTGGCAGCTTAACGCCAGTTTCTTTTGTAACTTGGGCAGAATGATGTTGAAAGGTTCATGTTTCCAGACATCAGATCTCACCCTGTGCCAACACACGCCACTTTCATCCCTGTCCGGGTTAAAATTCCCATGTGGGGAACAATGAAACCATTGGTATCTTTGATGAGAAGATTTTATGTTAGAAACTGAATATTTTACTTAAAAAGTGAACTTCACAAAAAGAAAGATTGCCTTTCTATGATGATTTGTTTTCAAGAAAAGAGAAATGCTCCTTTCCAGACTATGTAAAACCTCTTTCCAGTGCTCCCCTTGGGAGGTGCCAAGGAAGGGAGATGCACTGATTTTCCTTTTTAAGTGAGACCCTGAACACTTCTGTCAAACCTGAAGTCCCCAAATTGATGACTTTCACTCTGAAATAGCAAATCAACATTTAAAGAACTTTTTCTGTTCATGAAACAAAATTACTTCTTTTTTCCCCCACTGATACAAACAGATTTTAAAAGCAGCCTATTCAATAAAATCACCCAAATGTACTCCTGAGTGTATGCCCAGGCCCTTCAAACCTTGGGAGGGATGAAGGATAATGTACTAATAATGTGATGTATCAGAGGGGCAATTCATAAAATATTTATCCTAAAGCAGAAAATGTGTCTGTCTGCCTTGTTCATTTATAAAATAATAGTTTAGGGGAATTAGGTACCAGCTAAATCCCTTAGTCAGTGTGGTTGGTTTCACCCAGAGTCCATTAGACTAGGTTATGTATCTGTTAAGGAAGATGCAGCCTGTCGGTGGTGCATAATGGATCATGAAAGATAAATGGAATTAGGCAATTGAATAATTAGGGTAGTGCCCACCAGAACGGCTCTAAGTAAAGGGCTGTGGGATTTCCATTAGAAACCTCCATTTCAATGGTTAGAAATCCATCTGGGAAAATTTGGCTGGTGCTGAAAGTTAGTGTCCGGTGGGAGAAGACTCTCCCAGGGGGCATCCTGGTTCCCAAAAGCCAATGTTGGGTTATTTATGAGCCACATACTGAAAGGGACTTGAGCCTTGCCCCTTTTCCCACTGGTGTCCCAAGCACCATTTTGAT
Organism: Galemys pyrenaicus; assembly: GCA_019455555.1. Taxonomy (NCBI): domain Eukaryota; kingdom Metazoa; phylum Chordata; class Mammalia; order Eulipotyphla; family Talpidae; genus Galemys; species Galemys pyrenaicus. Next base: position 1,174,778 of record JAGFMF010011839.1, on the reverse strand, counting down.
GGAATTGAACATTTCCCTAGGGAGAAGAAAGCCTGATCTGCTCTTCTGTCCTGAGGCTTCTGATTCCTTAAGGACAGGCTGTGTGTGTGGTGAGCCCTGGGGTTGTGCAGTGTACAACCTACACAGCTGTGCTTGTTCACTCTTCAAGAGTCATATATCCAACGAATGGCACCTAGGAGCTGCTCAGCAATATCTGATTAATAAACAAATTACTGTTATCTTTACTGAATTTAATGAGAAACAAGACAAGTTACAAACAAAGGCGCACCCAGGCTTGACAGACAAAGAATAGGTGAAACTTTCTATAGATTCATTCTGAAGAGAGAATAGTCTGTGGACCATTTTTAAGAAACCCAGAATGCATTTCTTTACTCAGCAAGTATTGATTGAGCAGATACAGTGTTCCAGGCCAGGCTAAGCGATGGGAGTACAGAGATGAAACAGGCTTCTGTTTGTGCGTATTGAGGGGATGTCATGCTGCATGAGGGGACTGTTCCCAGTGCAGGCAGCCCTTGAAGGAGCTCAGACTCCCTGGCTGGCCCGAGTGGTCTGAGTACATTTGTATGCAGTAGTATCTGCCCAAGCATTCAAACACCTGTTTAATTCAGTAGGCTCTAGCTCTATTCTGAAAACTACTGCTGGAAGGAAAAAAGGGTTTTATTAATGGTGTGACAACATATAAAGTCGTGTGACAATGCAAAGTCACCTGGCCCTTGGGTTGGCCTCTTATTAGCCAGATCACCTTAAGCAAGTCCCTGATATTCTTTAAGCCCCAGTTTTCTGAACATTAATGGAGATGATGATAGCCAGCTCGCAGGGTTCTGGGGTTTAAGTGAGAGACAATAGGCCTGAATGTGCTATGAACGTGGACTGTCCAAGTTTCAGCTATGGCCACCACTACTTCCTGGAAATTCAACAAGTTCAGGTGGCTTTCATTCATTAAACACATACGTGTCTTATCATACACAACACATGCTTGAATTAGGTCACACTGTTCCTATTTTATAGAGGAAGGGTGGAACGGTAGAAAGGGCTGGAATTTGCTCTAATGAGATAGCTGGTAGCTAACAACGTGGGCAGAATTCAAAGCCAGGTCTGCCCAGCACAGAGGCCCCAGCGCAGCAGGTCTTTGTCTGGCAGTGCAGCTCCCTCGCCACAGGGAGCTCATTGGCTGACTGAGGGCAAGGTCTCAAAAGGCAAACCCCTGCCTCAGATGCTTGGAGGGGTGGTGGTGGAGGAGGATTCATTAGGGGCTGGCGTGTGACAACTTGTAGCTTCCAAGAACAACCCCTGCTTGAGGCTTCCTAGGCCAAATGTTCCTGTCTGCTTTATTGAAGAAATTTGCTCAGAAATAATTCAGTGCTGGGCCTCCCTGGTGGCGCAGCGGGTTGAAGCATTCTCAGCACAGCAGTGTGAGTTCGATCCTGGGCCAGGGAAGGGACCCACATGGCTCAGAAGACCTCTCCTGCCTTGCCTGCTGCTCCCCTCAGCAGTGTGTTTCAGTCGATCTGCCTCTTCTGCTCCCCACTCTGTCTATGGTGACTCCTCTCACCTCCCTGACTCTGGCTTGTACTGCAACTCTTATATGCATAAATAAGTAAATAAATCATTTTATATATAAAAAAGAAATAATTCAGTGCTTTAAGGTCCTGTCCAACAGACAAGCCTCCACGTAGAGTTCCTCCATCTTCAGTTAGCCTTGCCCATTCTCCTAAGGCTTTTCACCTCAGGGTGGTTCTGTCTCTCCTGCCGCCTCCAGGACCTTGTAAGACCAACAGTTCCTTCTGTCTCTAGTCCACTCCTCTCTTGCCCCCAACTCCTTCATTCTTCAATATATATTCATTCTACCCAAAGCTAACAATAAATCACTTAAAAAACAATCTTTCAACTATTCTTTGGTTCCTCCGCTACTGCCTTTACTTCCTTATCACCCAAAGTGACTGGTTTTTCTGAGAGAATCCAGTAGTGCTCTGCCCTCAATCTTCCCTTTCTGGGTCCTCCCACACAGGCGCGCCCAGTGCGAGGCAGGATCTGAGATCATTGTTGGCTGTGACCGCTGATTACCTCCTGCCTCGATCCACTGTCTTCTACACAGGCCAGATGACTATACGGAGGCCCTCACTCACCTCCTCACCATTCTCTCTCCTACCACAGCCTCCCAGCAGCCCCTGGCTCCCCTCCAAGGGCCTGTCTATATCGGCACACATTCCTCCTCCTCCAGGTATTGACAACGTGGTATCTGCCCTGATTGTCCAGTGGCTGCAACACCACATGCTCGTCATGGGCAGTGGTGTCCGTTTCAGCTGTCATCGGTCTGCTGAGGACTTCTAGGTCTGCCCCAGATGATGCCATCTCTTTGTTACCCCCTTTTAGTTTTTTTTACCTTACCTTCTCCCCTCCTTCTCTGCACCCCCCCTTCTGCCCTTCTGGTATTTATTCAGAGTCTGCCTTTGTCTGGTCCTGTGCTGGACCCTGAGCACCAGAAGTAAAGGCAGGCCTGTCCGGTTCCAGACCCAAGTGCGCCTTGCTGCTGTCTCCATGAGGAAGTCTCTCCCACAGGTGATTCCAAAGCAACGTGAAGTCACCCAGGCACCTCTGCCTGAAATTTCAGAAGCGTTTTGCTTCCCACCTCTCCCTCACACTTTGTCTAACACATCAAGTCTTGTGTCATTGACATGAATTCTTCCCACTGCCACCATCTTCTGCCTGCCCATCAGGGCCTTGTGTCATCCCTCCCAGACACCCACAGCAGGGCCCCTGCAGTAGTCTCCTGATGGCTCTTTGCTCCAGCCTCATCCTTCATCCTGTTTTACACACTGCTTAAAAGAAAGGTCTTTTAAAATGCAAAGATGTGCTTTATTCTTTCAACACCAATTTTTGAGTGCCTACTATGTGCCAGACATAATGTAGGTGTCCTCTCTGCCCTCATGGAGCCTATAATTCTGGGGTAGAATGGGTCTTGAAGTGGTAGTGGATGTCACATGGGTAAGGGCTTTAGGCCACACCTCTGTCTGGGAACCTCTTCTGGCTCCAATCAGTTCAAGCCCAAACTCCTTCAATGATAACCAAACTCCTGCCTAGATTACAGGATCATCTGCTACCACCCTTTGCTCTCCTTTGCACATTCTTAAAGACACCAGTTTCCTTCAAGTTTTCATCTTTGGTATAGGCTTTTCTGTCAGGAAATTCTCCAGTCATTTTTTTTTATTGTAGTAAAATACACATAAAAAAGTTTACCGTCCTGCATATTTTTAATATGTGTACAGTACAAAAGGATAAAGAACATTTCCATTGCTCTGCAACCAATCTCCAGAACTCTTTTCATCTTACAAAACTGAAGGCATGTACCCCTTAAATAGCAACTCCCCATTTTCTTCTCCTTTATAGCCCCTGGCAACCACCAATCTACTTTCTGCCTCTATGATTTTGACGACTTTAAGGACCTTATATTAGCTGAATTACACAGTATTTACCCACATGTAACCAGCTCATTTCACTCAGCATAATGTCCTCAGGGTTCACCCATGTGTACTATGTGTCAGAATTTCCTTCCTTTTTAAGACTGCATAATATTCCATACATAGAATTTTGTTTCCCTGTTGGGTTGCTTCTACCTCTTGAATAAAGAATATGTGTGGCGGTTCCTCAATCTACTAAGAATGGAACTTCCATATGATCCAGCAATCCCACTCCTAGGAATATACCCAAAAGACACAAATACACTGATTCAA
>JAGFMF010011839.1:1130308-1170874 GCA_019455555.1 Galemys pyrenaicus | reverse complement strand
CCAGATGGTTCCTCCCTTAGGAGGAACATAAGGGAACCAAATAAGGATCAAGGAAAGGAATAAGAACAATAGTAATAATAACAATAACAGCAATAAAGACACAGAAACCAAAAGTGAGGAGACAAGGACAGACTGGGGACACCTGGTGGGGAGGGGGGGGAGGGTTGAGGGAAGATGGGAGCAGGAGGGACTGAGGTGATGGTGCACTGGTGAGATGGTGATGGGGAATACATGGGGATTACAATTAATGGCAAGTATATGTAAATTTTAAAATATTTTAATAAAAAAATGGAAAAAAAATATGTGAATTTTTTTGTGAATTCACATAAAGCTTTTATGAATATAGATGAATATTTTTTTTTCAAGACCTTGCTTTTAATTCTTTTGGATATATACCCAGAAGTAGAACTGCTGAATCATACTGCAATTCTATTTTTAATTTCTTGAGGAACTGTCTTCTGTAACGACTGCACCATTTTATATCTCTAGCAACAGTATACAAGGGCTCCAATTTTTTCATCTTTGCCAGCTCTTATTTTCTGATTGTTTTAAATAGTAGCCTTATAGTGGCTGTGAGGTTGCACCTCATTGTGGTTCTACTAACCTTTTATGACCTAGCTTAAACCTCTTCACTGCTGCCCAAATTTCTCCAGAGTTAGCATCCTATGTGCACCTCTGACAACTGTCCCCAACTCAACTATGTTCTATGAGAGTCTGTATTTATTTCCTTATCTGTGTCCCTGCAGGGTTTTGAGGTTTTAGAAGATGGTTCTTTCCAGTCAGCGAGGTGTTCTTAGCATCCAGTATACAGCAGACACTTCAGAAACATCTGTTGAATAAATTAAAAAAATGTTTTTCACTTATATTTAGCAGACACTTCAGAAACATCTGTTGAATAAATTAAAAAAATGTTTTTCACTTATATTTAGCATAACATTTTTGTTGTTTATTGGTTTTAATTTTCTTAGAGCTGTCCTTAAATGAAGTGCACATATCTAAAGTTTATAACTCAATGAGTTCTGTATACATTTATACTGGGTAACCGTCATCTAGATCAAGGCATATTCCTGGGATCCTAAAAAGTTCTCTTGGACCTGTCCACTCACCAGAGTAACTCCTGTTTTGACTCTTCACTCCTTTGCTTGTGCTCAAATGTCATATAAAGTCACACACACCTACTCCTTGTGTCTGACTTCTTTCTCTCAGCTAGATAACTGGGAGACCCAACCACGTTTCTGCATGTGTCAGTGATTCACCCCTTTTTATTGCTGAGTGAAATCCCAGGGTATAAATGTTCCATGGTTCACTTAGTCATCCTGCTGAGAGATATTTGGGTTGTTTCCAGTTTGGGGCTATTGTGATTAAATCTATTCTGAACATTGTTAAGTATTGGAAATAAAGATGCTGAAAGTATCTTGTACATGTCTTTTGGGGTACATACACTTATTTCTCTTGTGCCTATATGGCTTGGAGTGGGACTTCTGGGTCATCTGGTATGTCTATGCTTAGATTTAGTTGGTGGTGCCAGTTTTTAGAGTGGTTTTGGTCTCACAATGTATGAGAATTCCAGTTGTTCCCTTTCCTCCCCAGTACTTGCTACACTGTCAGTCTGTTTACATAGATCTTTCTGGTGACCAAACATAACTTTTTCTTAATTTTTTCCTTTATAGCTAAATTTTACTTTTATACTGATATTTTAAAGTTCATTTGTCACAGTAATTTTTTCTACTTAGCGACTGTAAAATAGTTGCCTCGTACTTTTGAGATATTTAAGTACATATATTTTTTATTTTATGCAGATACTTTAAAGTGTAACTAGTGAGTAGTTAGCTGAAGCTCCCTCCTCACTGTAGTGGGAGCTGCAAAAGGGTGGAGTTGAGAGACCGGGCCTGGCCCCAGGGCTGTGAACCCCAGCTGCGCCCTCTGAGCTGCTTGCTGCGTGACTTTCAGGAGTTTATCCAAGCTCTTGGTAACTAGGTTTCTTCATGTAGAAAATTGGGATAATAATAGAACATGCTTCATGTTATTGGGGTTAAATAAGTTATTGCACTAGGGTTAATAATCATTAAGTCTGAGCTGTTGTGGTCACTCAGTTTCTTCAATGACATTTATTGAAAGTTGCTACCTTTCTCGTTTTTTCTTCTTCATATTAGTCATAGTGATAGTTCTCATATAGTTTAGGCATATATCTGGAATCCTTGCTTTATTTTCTTGGTTATTTTTCCTGCCTATCATACAGAATTACTGATCGTCACTTGGTGATATATTTTATAATACCTGGGAAGTGAGTTCTCTTAACTCTGCTTTTTTTCCCCTTCTCCAATGCAATATACTTGCCTAATGACTTTTTCAGATGCATTTTTAGTATAATTTCTATGGAAATTTTAATTAGTTCTAAAATTCTTTCTACAATTAACTGTAGGAATACTTGTTCTTTACCATTTCAAATCCTCCTAGCCTGAAACAGAGCCCAACACCCAACTTTTTAAGGATGAGCCTTGAGGATATTATGAAAGATGTGAGGTAAGCCAGCGACAAAAGAACAAATGCTGGGAAATTCCACTTGAATGAGATGCAAGGTATCTGGAGAAACAGACTTCTAGAGATGGAAAGTGGAGTGGTGTTTGCCAGGAGCCAGGGGTTGGGCGTGGGGGGTTGTTTAGTCAGGACTGGGCTTCAGTTTTGCAGGATGAAAAGAGTTGTGTGGCAGAAACCAAAAATGAGGAGTCAAGGACAGACTGGGGACACCTGGTGGGGAGGGGAGGAGGAGGGTTGAGGGAAGATGGGAACACGAGGGACTGAGGTGATGGTGCACTGGTGAGATGGTGATGGGGAATACATGGGGATTACAATTAATGGCAAGTACATGTAAATTTTAAAATATTTTAATAAAAGAAAGAAAGAAAAATAAATAAATAAAAGTTATTCATTTTGTTAAACAAAAAAAAAAAAAAAGAAAAGAGTTGTGTGGGTGGTGATGGAGACTAAACATTGTGAGTGTTTTTAATGCCACTGACCGCACTCTGAAAAACGGTCAAGATGGTAATTTTTGTTAGTGCATTTTACCACAGTTAATAATAATAATAATTTTAAAAAATCATCCAATTTGGAGTCAGAAATCTAGAAGCAACCTTAGCAGATGGAAGTTAGTGCAATGAAGCATATGTTGTGCATCAAAAAGTGTCATGCTCAAAGTCAGTGACGAATGTTTAATTAAACACACTTAATATCTCCTGGAAGGTAATAAAAGGAATCACATTTGCCCCTTTATTAAGTTAACAAGTGGTTGGCAAGTGAGTCCTTCACAATCTACATTGGGATGAGGGTGGGAGATACTGGGCAGGTAGCCAGGGGAGATAAAGGACGACCCAGAGCTGCAAAGGTGTGAACCTTGTTCATAACATTAATGACAACAGAGTTAACAGGTAATATTAGTAAGTCTTTGTGTAGACATTTTATAATCATCATTTCTTCTTCTTTTCTGCCTCCCTCCTTCCCTCTGTCCCGTCCTTCCTTTCTTTGTTTTTACTATTTTTTTTTTAAAATGGAGGTAACACTGAGTACCTCCATTCATGCACCTACAACATGGTATGCAATTCATGGTATGCAATGCATGGTATGCAGGCTCTCATCTCTCCAGACAGAAGTCATCACACCACACTCACGAAGAAAGCACCAGTAGTTCACCACCACCACCCATTGGGTCCCCTCCCTTCTCTGCTTCCTACCTTCTGCTCTCCGCTCTGGTAACTGAATATTCATAGAAATTGGTGAGATAAGAATTATTCCAATTTTTCCCAACAAGAGAGGTGAGGTTTAGGGAGAGAGAAAGGGAGAGAAGGAGAGAGAAAAGCAATGGCAAGCTTTGCTGTTTTTGCAATAAGCTTCATTCTGCAGGCAGCCTGGGGTTGTTTCTGTGATTAAATTCTTAGTTTTCCAATTAAAGAGAAGAGAGTGTTTATTCTCTTCCAGATTCCAGAATGTTTGACAGCTCCAACTGAATAAAGCCAACAATCTGCTTGGGTCACGTTTCTTTTTATGAAATAATCAGTACGGCCAAAGGAGGCAGAGTGGTCTTGTGGAAATACTGGGAAGTAGCCAGTGAGAGATGGGGCCCCTCAAACTGTGCCTGATTTAAAGGGAGAGGCACCGGAGTATCAGTGGTAAAAAGCACAAGATATGGAAGAAATAAATGAACTGGACTTTATTACAATTAAAAACTTCTATGCTTCACTCTCAGGAAACTGAAAAGACAGGCATTGGGGATTGGAGTCCCTGGTGTGGGTCTAGGAGACAGGCAGAAACAAAAGAAGCTCCAAATGACTCCAGATGTCCCCTAAGTCAGCACCAGAAAATTCTTCTTGCGGCAGTGTGGGGAATGATTTGGAAGGAGACAGGAGGGATAATGACAGACAAGTCGACCACAAAAAGAACTCTTGTTTCTATATATGTTCCTTTCTCCCTCAGAAATTGGCCCTAAAAACATACCCTCATACATAGGGCAAAAGTTGAGAGTGACCCTCGTTCGAACCTTCCACTGAACCTATCAGCAATCTACCAGATTCACCTCCAAAACAGATCTTGACCTGTTCCACCGTCTAAGAGATGTTCTTGGCGAGTTGGAGGCAGACCGCTAGCTCCAGCCTTCTCTAGCAAGGGTCCAGCAGGGGCCTGAGCTGCAGCAGAGCAGAAGGATGCAGATGGGCAGCTGGCCTTGAGCGAAGGGCAAAGACGAGTTGGGACCCACGGAGCTCTCTGCATGTGTCCTTTATATGCCGTGACTGCAACAAACCCTTAAGAAAATAATAGGCACTACAACATTACTGCCTTCAAATCTCACACAAGTTTATTTTTGACCCCTGCTCCCCAACATCATTTATACCTCTTTTACCCTTTCCCCCTCTCATCTATTCCTTTAGTCAGAAAACCTCACTTTGTTTATTAGTTTCCTAGTTTTCATAAGTATTTTGCTTTGCCAAATTGTCCACTATGTTAAAGTCCAATATTTGTCATTTTTTATTTCTTTTACTACAGATAATTTCCTAGAACTCCTTCTGTTTTGCTGTGAATGGTAACATCTCATCTTTCCTTGTGGCAGACTAGTATTTCACTGTGTGGATATACTACATCTCATTGGTCCAATTCTCTATTAGTGGGTACTTGAGTTGTTTTTCTGTCCTATTATAAATGATGCTATGATAAACATTGTAAAGCATTTAAAGAACAGGGAAACTATTGTATAAAGACAACTCTTAGAATAGGGGGAAAATATTTGCAAATTATATATCTGATAAAAAACTTGTGTCCAAAATTTGTAAAAACACATAACTCAATAACATTGTATTTTATTTTTGGTATTTAAAATATTTCAATCTAATTTTCCTCTGACTTATTTTATAATAAAATCTTATTGATTTACCACTGACTTATAATACTATATGAATTTATAAATTCTTGGCATACAGCTTCACACCTGGATATGTGTATGTGACTCTAGTGCCAAACACGGTTTTGAGTTTTATATCCAAGTCTTTACTTCATTTCAAGTTAATTTTTGTGATGATGTTAAATAATGGTCTAGTTTCTTCTCTTACCCTCCCTTCCTCCCTCACTTCTTCCTTCCTTCTTCCGTGGCTGTGCAGGTTCCCCAACATTGTTGAAAGGTTTTTCTTTCTCCATTGTATGTTCTTGGCTCCTTCCACTCATCAGTCTGGTGGAGCTAATTCCCAGCCTCATGTTCAGATCACAGTGCACCCATCAGCTCTCACCCCAGGAATTAGTTTCCTATCAGGCTGCCATGTCCCAAATGCCAAGCCCAGCGAACAAAGTCCACGTGGTTCAGAAATCTTTATGCTTAGGAGGAAAGGGGGCATATGGGCATGGAAAATGAAGAAACTCAGGTCAACTGAGAATCTGCAAAAAGAACAATCATCTATGGCAGTGCCTGTGGGCATGGTCTTTGCCACAGGTTGAGACTCGGAATCTAACAGATAGGGCACAATCTTAGGTTTGATATATATTTAGCTTTGATCCCCAAGGAGCAGTCAGGTAGCCCCAACATGGTGCCCTATCAACACCCCAAACACCCTACCTTTTTTTCCTTGACGCCATTCTTCCTCATGTGAATTTTTTTTCTATTAAAATAAATGGTTATGGGCCTCCCTGGTGGCGCAGTGGGTTAAGCAACGCACTATGAAGCAGACCGCAACCACTGCAGCACGAGTTCGATCCCTGCTGCCAGCCAGGGAGGGGACCCACATGGCGCGGTAGACCTCTCCTGCTGTGCCTGCTGCTCCCCTCAGCAGTGTACTTCCGTTGATCTGCCTGTTCTGCTCCCGGCTCTCTGTGGTGAATCCTCTCACCCCACACACTTCTGGCCTGCACCCCAGTTCTTGTCTGCATAAATAAATAAATCTTAAAAAAATAAAATAAAATAAATGGTTATGATTAATCATTGACTTATAATACAAAATAAGATTCTGGATACAACATCATACTTGTATATATACACTGGACAACAGTTCAAGTGGGTTCTTTTTATTTCTGTAATTTCCTGAAATGTCACATAAAATTAACTTTTGCAATAAAGAAAACTCAAAAGCAGTAGCACAAGAACCAAGGGATGGCTGAAAACTCTGGGAAGCATCTCAGAAGCAGGTGTGCTCCCGACAGAGGCAGGACAGCGTGGAGGGGCCTGACTGAAGAGGAGGGTGGGGTGAGGTGTTGAGTCTGGAGAGCAGGGAGGTCAGGGCTCCAGCTGCAGGTGCAGTGCGTGGTGAGCAGGAGAAGGAGGGCAAGGTGGACATTTCTCCGCATGGGGAGAAAGAAGGTGGCAGCCATGCCTAGTGCCGCAGCTAGAGGTGACCCACTGGGCATCTGTGCACCGGGGCTTGAGCCAAAGCCCCCCATTGCAACTTACCAGCAGTATTTTAAGTTGCAGGGCATGAAAGTGAGAAACGGATCGGCAATTGAGCTTAACGATTCTATAACGTTTTAAAAACCTTTCCTGATGCCTAAAATGTGCAAACAAAAGTGTACAGACCATACATTTACAATCCAATGAACTTTCACAAAGTGAATTCAGGCATGGAGCCACCCCGAGCCAAGAAATAAGGTATTAATATTCCAGGGGGCCAGTCTGTTCACGTGGGACCCTTCCCAGCAGTGCTTTTACCTTGTGGCCCCTTGTGGCCCCTTCCACGCTCTATTTTGTAGAGTAATAGTCTTAAGGAGGTTCCTGCATACGGAGAACATGTCCATTCATGCTCCCAGGCCAAGCACATGATCTCCTGGGTCCCTCCGTCTCTGGAGCCATTACCCACACAGCCTGGAGAGTGCCTGCCCGTGCTGCGCAGCATCTGGGTGCTCATCCAAGCTCTCTCATTTTCCCACTGTGGAAACTATTATGGAGATTATATTAATGATGATGAGGCTTCTTGAGCATCTGCTTCAAGACTTCCCCATGAAAGTCAATGAGCAAAACTATGAAAGTAAGTTCCAAGTTTTAACTTACTTTATTATTTATTATTGAGCCATTTTAGGATGCAGCTGGGGGTCTCTCACAGTGTCATTTAGTCATCCCGAGCAGAAGAAGTCATGCACAAAGGTGTGGCCTGATGTTGTGTGGATTGTCTGGTTATAAATCCCATACGGGTGACTGTCTGTCCGAAAGAGATGGACTGTCTGCTCCATCTCTTTCCTCACTGTTTCAGAAAACCCTTTTTAAATCCATCCTGCTATGGCAGATATGGGGTACACAGGCACTTTCCTGTTTCCATATCCCTTGATTTTTTCACTTCTCCTCATCTGACTCCAAGGAACTTTCCAGAGATGAAGCCCTAGGGGATCAGTCAGTTTTCCTTCCTGCCAGTCACCCACCAGATGGTGAAGTTTATCTCCTCTTCTTCCATCCTCTCTCCCAAAAATTCATGCCAAGAATCCTCCATTGCTGTGGTGCCCTCTCTTTTGCCTTCCCTTTTTAATCCATGATGTTCATCTTCCTATGTGTCCCCAAGAAAACCAAGGTAGGGATACTTGAAAGGGAAGTCTCACAGTTGCCAGAAAAGTAGGTAGATAGAGCTGTGACTCCTGTGCAGATATACTGGAGCCTTTGTGTTGGAGAAAATCTCAGTCTTCCTTCAGGAGGTGCCCTTGAACTTCCCCCTGACTGAGTCAGTGCCCACAAAGTTCAGTCAGCATTGAGCTTGCACCAGACCTCCCAGCTCCCAACACTGCATTCAGCTTGAAATTGGATAAATTGGAGTATTTACACCATTAGCAAACTCTACCTATCAGAATGTTCCTCTCCCTCCTCCCACCAGAGGCAGTTCACCAGTACACCATGGAAAGACAAGTCAATCCATGAATGATTAAAAAAAAAAAAAGACCCTTCAGTGGAATGCCACTGTGAAGATCAACTGAATGGAACCATAAGGGACATCTTTGCTGTTAAAACAAGGCAAACTCCATAGAGTTCACCGAGCAAACTCCAAGCCTAAAGGTGTAGTTATAAGGTGTTTAGAAGACGCTATTCTGTGGGTGTCTCAGCTGCGTGTTTCAGCTAAGTAACAGAAGGCCCTATGGCTCCAGGTGGGGGATAATTTGCAGGCTGTCACAGAGACTCTTTGTTGAGTCATCCTGGCACAGACTGCTGGCTACCCAGTGCCCAAGGCAAGGGAGGGAGGTGCTTCAGGTGAGACAGCCAGATGGACTCCCCAAGATGACTGGGCAGCCTCACAGTACTTGACGTTGTCACTTGCTGACTTTTGTCAGGAGACCAAGCAGTTAACCCTCTACTGAAGGAACTCCCAATCCTCCTCTGGTGCAGGAAGCCCTTCAGTCAGTGGCTGACTCTTGGGTTTCTGGCATAGGACCTCTCAATCAGGGGCCATCACTATGAAGGAAGCAGGGCTGCTGGGGTCTATCTGGTGCCACGTTCTCTTCTTCAACTCTAACCCCATGGGTCCAGCTGGTAGGACTCTCCTGTTTCCTTTCTGAGCAATAGCAGTCCTGGGCAGGCGGGGGAGGGCAGGAAACCAGCTCATGTGGTAAGGGGACATGACAGCAGCGATGGGGATGGTAACTGCTCCTTGGTGAGCATCTATCAAGGTTTCACAGGTACCAGGAATCAGGACTCTGAGTCCACGGAGAAGCCTCTCCACTTACAAAGATCTCCCCCTACACACAGCTTTTAAAAAAATCATCTTAAGCAAATCTCCTTTCCTCTTGGCCTCAATTTTTGATCTGTCAGTCTACTATGTGGTGGGTGTATTAATATTTGGGTAAATGGAAACAGCATTTGAGGTAGAGCCAGGTGACCAAAACCTGTGAATGTAACAGGGTTACACCGTTTCCTGGCTCTGCTCAGCTCTGGGGGGGGTCATTTAATTTCTCTGAACTTCCTTTCCTTGCCTCTTCACTGGCAGTTGGTCAGAGGAGCCCCTGCTAAGGTGTCTTCACCTGTAGCATTCTTGCACCTGTCCCTGATCCACAAGTCCCCCCTGCCCCCCTTTCTCACGTACTCCATGTGCCTGCCTGTGGCTGTCCCAGAGGGGCATGAGGCATCACTATGACTAGCCATGCTGGGCTGATGAGGATAAGTTCAGCCCAAGAAATGCAGGGGAGCCCCATTCTAGGAATGTTGGTGCAAGGAAGTGCATCATAAAATTGGGCCATTTTCTTGTCCCTAAATCAGTCCCTAGGAATCCTGCTTTGAAATTATTGCCAGAAGTTCTCTGGAATAGACAGCTGAGGTGTCTAAATGCTTTTCTCCTACAAAGAAAAGGAGGAAGGAGAAGTTACCCTTGTTTTTCATAATCTTGGGTGCTGGATTATCTGCATATTCTTTCTCAAATATTTCCCACCCAAACCTCCCCTCAATGTCTACCATGAAGCCCAGGATGCTGCCCAAAGGAGCCAAAAGCACAGGGTGGAGAGACGCGGGTCCCGACAGGGCCCTCTTAGTGCTGCAGTCTCACTATGGAAGGGGTCTCGGTCCTGTCCCACGGCCTGGTGCCCACTGGTTGCTACTGACACCCTGCGCTCTGGCTGCATGCCCGAATGCCTGCAACTGTCGAGAAGCTCCTCCCGACTCAGGGCTGCCATCTGCCTCCCCACAGTTCACACAGCACCAGCTGAGCCCTCTGGAGAGGGTAAGAACATGTGCCCTCTCCTCTACATGCAACCTTGCAAACTCATAAGACGGCCAGCGTGCGCCCTGGGTTACTGTGGTACAAACATCTATGGTTTCCTCAGCCACACCTCAGATGACCAGGTTTCCAGTGTTCCCTCCTGGACCCAGGCCAGATTCCATGTCTGCCTTTAAAAGCGCCCACACAACTGGATGTGCTGGCCTAGAACAAAGGACAATGGTGGCCACTCCCTTTCCGTGTAGATGGTGCTCCAACTGTGCCAGTGTGGCTGAAACCGTGCCAATATGGCGGAAAGCTGGACAGGCACACTACACTTGAGACTGTCTAGAGTTTCTAACATTTTCCCCATCTTGTATTGTGCAATTAAGTGTTTGAATGTAAAGGAGGTATTTGGCCTTCTAAAAGCTCATCCTTTCAGTTTTGGCTTATTAAGATCTTTTAAAATCTTGATATTTGGTCATCTAACCATTTAGTTTTCCCACCTAGCTTTGTGCGTTTGTTGGTAAAAAGTCACTTTTGGTAACACAAGGGTAGAATTCTGACTGGTGACATTACAGAAGCTATTCTTAGTTGACTTTGAGCATTGAGAATTAATTAATATCATTTTCAACCATATGCTAATAGCTCTGAGTGTTATAATATTTATTTCACGTCTCAGAAATAGATTTTTTTCTATTTCTTTCACCATGAAGATTGTGCTTTCAGGCTATTTCATCCGTAGCTCAGACAGGGCAGAAATGTTAAACTTATTAAAGTATATTTGGCATTTGCTCTTATTAAAGTATATTTGTTTGCACTTTGCCAAATGCCTAGTCTAGTCAAACTTTTGGCAAGTGCATAACTGCCTGTCACTGATTTCTCCAGTATCTTCTAGTGTGTTCTAAGTGTTATGTTTCTATGTCACTTACCTTCTTCCTGGTGTTACATGGGTGAGTGAAAAAAGGGATGAATGTGTGTGAAAGACACAGCTTCAGATGTCACAAGGAAGGTGCCTTACACCTTTCTGGAGTTTCTAAATGGAGAGAGGCTGTGAAATTTTCTATGCTTGTCTTAACATTAAATTCTTCTCATCTTTATCTACTCTTAAGTTTCTTTTAACCTTATCTAACCTAATTTTGAAATATCTCCCTTATACCTAGACCTATAATGATCAAATCCCCCTACAGCAGACAATTTGGATTTGGTGGGGAAAGAGTAAAACTGGAGTGTCCCAAGCAAGAAGGTGAGAGGGCACCACAGACCCTCTCAGCTCAGGACCAGAAAGAGGACAAACCGGCCAAATCACTATCTTCGCTATCATAATGGAGAAACGCCCACCAGGAAGTCGATATGTTTGCACTCCTTGTATTTCTATTTTTTTTAAAGATTTATTTATTTATGCATACAAGAGCTGGAGTACAGGCCAGAGTCCAGGGAGGTGAGAGGATTCACCAGACAGAGCGGGATGCAGAACAGGCAGACTGACTGAAACACACTGCTGAGGGGAGCAGCGGGAGAGGTCTGCTGCGCCATGTGGGTCCCCTCCCTGGCCGGCCGCAGGGATCAAACTCGTGCTGCAGTGGCTGCGGTCCGCCATACAGTGCGTTGCCCAACCCGCTGCGCCACCAGGGAGGCCCCTGTATTTCTATTTTATTCCAACTACATGAGTGAGCAGTTTGGGGAGTGGATGCAGTTTCCTCTGTAATTTCTACTCCAGTCATCTGCAATGGGGAGGGACTGCCAGACCCAGCAGTTAGACTGGACAAATAATGTTCCCTTACTCTCTACATCTATAAGATAGACTTGACAATACTTACTTGGCACGTTCACCTTGCTCCAGGGTAGTAGACCAGATCTCCCCTTTCCTTCTGTCCTGTCCCAGCTTAGTGTCTGCAGAGAAGGCTCAGCCTTGTTGGAAGTGAGTTTCTTTGTTTTCAAATAAGGGGGTCCTTCTGTAGGTCCTCTAAGTTCTACTGCAGCACTAAATGCCATGTCCTAGATTATTTACCTGAGTTCAGTTTTCATCAGAATAAAACACAGTCTGAGTTCTGGTTAATCATTTGTTAAATAGTTCAGATTTTATTTTGGAGAAACATCTACTGTACAGAGTGCATATGAGAAAGGTTTGCATTGTATGAATTATTTTCCCATTTGAAACCCAGAATCTCGCTCAAATGGCTTTCCAACCCATATTGTTCTGAAGTATCCTGTTTGTTCCATTAACTATTCACAGGGTCAACTGGGGGACCGTTGTTATTAATTTCAATGGAAAGCTAAAATGCAGTTCATTTTCTATAATTGCAGGCCTACGGTCTAAAGAGCCAGCAAAAGCTTTTAATCTGAGGCATTTTTAGAGGAGTATGATCAGAATTACATTGAACATCTTTTGAAGGTACATAATTAGGAAAACCTCAGTAACATTGACATTCAAAGAGCCCTATACCATAGATGCTAAACTCACATGCAGTGAACAAGCCAAATTGCCATCTTACTTACTCATAATGGAGAAATGCTCGCGGGGAAGGTCGACAATGTTTGCACACCTTGCGTTTCTATTTTATTCCAACTATGTGAGTGCTTCATATCACCCGGGAGGGAGATATACGCACTATCCTGGTCTGTTTAAGACTTGTGTAGCCTCAGAGGGCCTGCTTCACCCTCCCTGGCACCTCCATCACTGGGCCAGGGTGCTGCAAACCTGCACAGGTCGGGGTGGGCGCTCCGTGTAGCCACCAGAGGGCGCGAGTCCGCGACTCACTTAACCGCGTCTCTCCCGGGCGCTTCGGGGGTTCCCAAGCGCTAGAGAAAACCACCAGGCTCTCCCCTTCGTTTCGTCAGGGCTGGCATCTGATGGTCGCAGTTCCAAGACGATACAGCCCACACCTCCCCCCACCAAAAAGGAGGGTGGTAACAGGGAAGGGGATTGACCCAGCAGCAGTGAGTCTCGCCCCAGTGCCCACCCCAGGAAAGCTAAGCTGTCACCCCAGAGGTGGTGAGAAATCACGTGCGGAGAAGCCTATTTTCAAACATACCCACCAGGCAGGGCTCAGCAAGGGGAAAGGACAGAGAAAGGAGTCCGCCCCCCAGACAGAGATGCCAGCCGAGTCCTGAGCAGGACATATTGCTGGAGGAACGAGGAAGGGAATGCGTCAGCAGAGCTGAGGGGATCCTTCATTGTGACTGGGGCAGGCAGGAAAGGATTCACAGGCCGGTGGCCAGTGCTTGTACTTGCCCGGACAGGTGGGCGCCAGGGCGAGGGCCACAGAATGAAAGCAAATGTGCCGGGTGAAGGCCTAGTCCAGATGGATCTGTAGAGTGAGGTGCAACCCCAAAGGTGGATGGGGCCAGGGGTGATGGGGTCCCTGGGAACGTAAGACAGCTAAGGAATCTGGACTTGATTCAGTTGCCAAGAGAAACCAGAATTTGTTCTAGAGCGGGAGAGTGACATGGTTAGGTCTGTGCCACTCTGGGTCTTTGCTGTCACCATAGTGTGTGGGTGGGAGGGGGGTTTATCAATGCACATGGGGGCGGACAGTGAAGCGAGCACAATCTCCCCTCCCCCACAGACACCCCTTGCTCTCACCACAGTCCGTGCAGGGCCATCCAATGTGGTGTCTTTAGATGGTGGGAAGACAATAGAATTCTGTTAGTTTTTTCCGAAAAACTAAAACAAACAAGCAAACAAAACTTTAAGAATAGTTCAAATGCAGACCGATGCTGGCACCCACGCCCACATTTTTTCTGAAAGTCAAAGGCACACACTATACTGTTTGTGATAAGCCATTGAGAGGTGTGCCTCAAAGCCTCAAGAAAGGGGTGAAGGGGAACCTCGCATGTCCGTTAGTTTTCAGCATATTGTGACTTAGTGTAGTTTGGGGACCTTGCCTGACCACCCAGGACCCCAGAGAAGGTGAGGGGTCCTTTTGTTCAGCTCGACAGTTGACATGACATTGTGCTTCCCAGACTACACACCAGCGGCTGTGACTCCCGGATCCCACCTCCTCTGCCACTTGTGAACCACGTCTCAGTTATGTGCAGACTCCTGCTGTGAGCTCCTTGCTGTTCCTCCTGGAACTTCTTGATTTTTACACAATTGCCAATAAGGTGTGAGAAAGAGACTGAAAGAACAACTAACAGCAAAATTGGAGGACTTTATTTTATTTTATTTTAAGATTTATTTATCTATGCATACAAGAGCTGGGGTACAGGCCAGAGTCCAGGGAGCTGAGTGGATTCACCAGAGACAGAGTGGGGAGCAGAATAGGCAGATTGACTGAAGTATACTGCTGAGGGAAGTAGCCGGTGAGGCAGGAGAGGTCTGCCGCGCCATGTGGGTCCCCTCCCTGGGCTGCGGCAGGGATCGAACTCATGCTGCAGTGGCTGCGGTTTGCTTCATAGTGCATTGCTTAACCCGTTGTGCCACCAGGGAGGCCCCCCAAAATTGGAGCACTTTAAAAAAAGTAGATGTAAATCCATTGGTTAACTGGAGTAAGCATTTTTTATTTATTGTTAACTAAACTAAAACTTGGAAAAATGGATAGGTGGTTTTAAAAAAGATGACTTCAAAGTAACTGCAGATATTTGTAAGAAGAAACAAACTGAACAGAGAGATTGGTGAGCCAAGGCCTTATTTACTTTCAGGAAGAATCCTCATCAGCCACCAGAAAGGACAAGCAACAAGGGTGTAATCAGACTTGACATTCTTGTGTCCTGCAGTCCAAAAAGCAAAGTCAGCAATTCTGCCATTCCAAGAAAAAGAGGCTTAAACATTGAGTGAGAATGTCGTATTCAGAGGAAATGAATGCTATTGGGGAAGGATTTATGGAAATGAGATGTATGGAAATGTCTTACTGTTATGCCATTTCTATTGTCAAAAAGTTAGACTTGTAGGTGAAACCCATAGGAACTGACATATACACACTTAAAACTGAAACAGAATTTTCTAATTATATGAAAATATACCAAATTGCCTTACAGCCTTTCAAAACCATTTGCCCAAAATGCAGGATTTATGGCACCTCCGAGCTCCCCTCGGGGCACGGCTACCTCACGCCTGGTGCTGGCAGCTCCTGAGCTGGCTACGCAGGACACTCTGTCTCCCTGGCTTTCCTTTGTGTTCTTGGTGGGAGGACTCTTGGAGGCTGCCTGGAGCAGGTGATGAGTTTCAGAATAGAGAAGGCTGTTCTGGACACAGAGATGGTCTGGGAATAGACATGAAGCCCAGTGGGAGAGATGACACTGGTTTTCCTTTGATGCAAAACACCATAGAGCGAGGTGGCCAGGGAGTTGGTGTGGGAAGGGCAGAGAGCCAGAGCCTGGAGACCGGGCATCTGGACCATGCACGTCACCTGCAAGGGTTGGGCATGGACTTGGCCCCGTCTCTTTAGCAGGCAAGGGAACTGGCCTCAGCAAAGTCCTGGGCCTGGCTTCAAAGAACTCCCAGCACATTTTCCAAGGGAAGGCTGTCACCAGGGACAGGGCCAGTACTGCAAAAGTAAAATAAAAGTGGGTTGCAGGCTTATTGGTCTTGCCTGGAACTGAAGGTCCCAGGAGGCTAGGCACTGGCGAGGGCAGTCTGGAGGGGCCATAGGGTGTAGGGGAAAGTGAGCTGCCCTGCTGGGGTGCAG
The DNA here is from genome assembly GCA_019455555.1 of Galemys pyrenaicus. Classification (NCBI taxonomy): domain Eukaryota; kingdom Metazoa; phylum Chordata; class Mammalia; order Eulipotyphla; family Talpidae; genus Galemys; species Galemys pyrenaicus. The sequence continues at coordinate 1,155,117 of JAGFMF010011839.1, read as the reverse complement.
CGATTCTACACAGAGGAAAAGCAGGTGAGAGGGCAGGAAATGAAGGTTTGAATGTGGAACTAGGGGATCCCACGTATCTGGGTGAGAAAACAGCCAAACATTGAAAATTTAGTCACAAACATCTTGAAAGCCCAGAAAAAGCTGTGGGAAAGAGACAATGCTACAGAAGAGGTGTGGCTCAAACCTGCGTCTTTTTCAGAAAACAAAAAACAAAAAAACCCAAGCAAAGGAAGATAAGAATAAAAAGGAAGAAAATGAGGGGTAGGCAGAAAACAGGGAGATGGAGAGGAACACATAAGGGACCGAGCACCCCAGGGAACCCCAGGGTGCGGGTTCTCTTATGAGGGTTGGTTTTGCTGGGACTGTCATTCGAGGCAACGTGGGTGTAGCGGGGACAGAGGCAGACACCATCCTGGCCTTGCTAGGGGCTGTGACACAGGGGGCTAAGCAGAGGGTCTTCCTGTTCCCAGCGGGATCACCCTGAACCCTGCTCGGAGCGCTGCAGGCCTAGCCCCGGGCTATCACCTGGAGGAGGCAGGGCCGGGGCGGTTGCATGTTTGGAGCATGGGCATTTCTGTCAATGATAAGTGATGTTTCCAAGGAGCCTTTCTCATGTTTTCCCTCTTGGACATAGGAAAGCCCCTGTCTAACTGTGTGAGCATGAATGCGCATGAGTATAGTTCTTACCATGAAGCATCATGAGCAAGTCAGAGTTGCACAGATCAAGGATTCCCAGGAGCAGGGAGCAACCCTGGAGGGCTGACCCGGCCTGGAGTGGGGCTGACCCACTGGGACACAATCTTTCTCTTGCTGTGTAGCTGTGTCAGCCGGGGGCAAGAGGATGACTGACAAACTGGGAGGCAAAGGCAGAGTTAGAATGCAGATTTCTGATCCCTGGTCAGTGCTCACGCATCTCAAAGGATCAAGCCTGACTTACTGTGGGTCCATCTATTGTGGATCTGCCAGCCCTATCACACGGAACAGAACAGGTACAGCGGATTCCAACCCAGGCACTCGCGTGGCTCCATCCCCCGCCAGCTCAGAGCGCTGACCAGCCTGGGTTTTCTCTGACTGTAGAGCAGGGACAATTGAAGCACTGACTTTGGAAGCTTGTGGGTAAATATACACCTGCATGTGAACCATGCTTGTCAACTTTCAATAAATGTTACTTGTCATAATTTCAATTCACCACAGAAACCAAAGAAATCTTTTTCAGGTTCAGATGCCTCATGTCAGGACTGCAAATCTTTACCTGAATGCCAAGTTCTCAACCTCTGTCGTCTCTGAATCCCGCAGTACCCCTGAGATTTTCAGCCAAGATAGGTAACACCAGAGCCCAAAGCAGGAACAGAGGAGGGACCGCTGAGAAGTGCCTCTGCTCAGAGATTGAAATGGAAAATTTGGGTCTCCCTGGTGATGCAGCGGGTTAAGCAACACACTGTGAACCGCAGCCACTGCAGCACGAGTTTGATCCCTGCATCTGGTGAGGGTGGGGACCCATGGCACAGCAGACCTCTCCTGCCTCGCCTGCTGCTCCTCTCAGCAGTGTTTCAGTAGATCTGCCTCTTCTGCTCCCCACTCTGTCCTCTCACCCCCCGCACCTCTGGCCTGTACCCCAGAGCTTGTATGCATAAATAAATAAATCTTTTTAAAAAATGAAATGGACTATTTGAGAGTAAATGCCTCAGATAAAAAGGATGGGCAATGATAAGGTGGTTTGACACTCCAAAACAAGGACTCCAAGGCTGAGAGTAAATCAGAGGATAGATTTGCAACCTTGTCAAATTCCTCCTAAATTGAGCTTTTAACTCCTGGCCTCTCCGAATGCCCCCAAAGTACACTGATGTCATTTACTTTCCCCCTGACCTGGCTCCTTACCCTGTAAACTTTCTGCAGGGCAGGGTTGTTCTATTAATTTTCATGTTCACTGAATGAACTTTGCCTGAAGCAAACCACTCCTCACAAAGGGAAAGCAGATGTCAAAAGAGAGAAGAGCAATTCTTTCCCCTGTTTTCAGGATATGCCTGGGATCAGGATACCAGCCCACCCACCAGGAAGGTGTTTCCTCAGAGGCAATGCAAAGGAAAGTGGGTGGAGGGTTCCGGTTTTTGGGGTGTTTTTCCATTCATTTGCTAGCACAAATGAGTACATCACTTCATTTAAACCTCAGTTTTCCTTATCTATGCCCAACACACCCCATGAGGCTGCCGTGAGAATACAGGGGAAAAATGGTAAAGAATGCAAAAAATGTGAAAGTAAAACTGTTACTGTATTGCTGTTGCAAGTGCATGGGGTTATTGTGCTGTTCGTCTCTTGTACTTCTTGAACAGGTACACAAGATAAAATAATCTACCTAGAAATTATGCCAAAGTGGGTAAATGAAAATATTACGGAGTAGGGAGAGGGGCAACCCAGAACCCTCAAACCTGTCCATTCTAACTAGCTTCTGCCATCTGCAACATCAAGACAAAACATACTCTAGGACCTCCCTGTTGGTGCAAGGAGTTACTTCCGAAGAAGTCACTGCAGTAGGAGTTCAATCCCCACCCCTCCCCCTTGCCTCCAGGGAGGTGACCCACAGGGCGCAGCAGACCTCTCCTGTCTCACCTGCTTCTCCCCTCAGCCATTGTGTTTCTATCTGCCTGTTCTTTCCCCACCTGTCTCTGGTGAAAACTCTTAACCCTCGCACCTCTGGCCTGTGCACCAGTTCTTGTATGCATAAATAAATAACTCTTAAAAAAAAAGACAAAACATACTCTAGTGTGTAAGACCTTCAATGGATAAGAACTTTAATACAATTAGTGTGCAATACAGAAAAGACAAAGAATAAAGTTTCTAAATCAAGCACCAGAAGTTACGCATCCCCTCATGGGTAAATTTTAACCTCCCTACGGTTCTCTCACTCACATCTGTTTCAACCAGTCCAGGACCAAGAAGCAAGTGTAGCTTCTTCACATGTCTCTGCTCCAGGTGCCTCCTGCAGGTCTCCTTCTGGCTCTCCATCCTGCTGGCTTCCTTCTCCAGTCTCCTCTCCAGCTTCTCCTCCCAGCTCAGCTCCACCCTTCCTTGGATGGGTCAGAGAACCTGGAAACTAACTCTCCTTTTCCTGGGGACTGCTCTCTTACAAAAACAGATGAATTACATTCTTGTGTTTCTTGTACAGACTCATTACACCAATTTCAAGCTGGTGGAATCTAGCTAGTGACAGCTCTTTTTCTCACTACCAAACTTTTTGTTGGTTTGTTGCTACTGTGCTACTTCTCTTATGAAAAATGTAAAACATTCCCTTAATCCCTTCTATTCTCTTAATCCTTTTTTTCCCCTTCCTTGCTAATGTTTGAGAGCAGATCCCAGGCAGCATGTCATTTCGTCCACAAACACTTGCACATTTGCCAGACCACCCTGGCAAGGGCAGCCTGCAAACTCTTCAGCCTTGCCATCCACTCCTTAACCTTTGCTGTGGGTTCCCCAGTTCTACCCCACCATGGAATCTATTCCCTTAAAAGTCACCAAATTTGAAAATCCAGAGCCTTTCTCTGTTCTCTTTCTCAGGGTCTTGGTAGCTTCTGATACTGCTGAGTTTAAACCATTATAGCACCAGTTACTATGAAGTGTGTGGGTGGCTGAATATCTAGGCCTCCAAGGAGCTCACAGGTGCTGAGGGGTGGGTTCAGGCTGCATCAGAGGCCCCCAGCACAGTGGAGGGGGAGAAGCTGCAGGTGGGGGGAGGTAGGAATTTAGAGGAGTCGTGTTGACAAACCTGGCTGTAACTGGCATTCCACTGAGCTAGGAAGGATCAGCAGGATTTGACAGGCAGGGATCAGCATTCTTGGAAGGGTGGAACAGCATGAGCAGAAGCCTGGCTGTTGAAAGCTCAGGGCCAGGCCTGGGGAAGGTGCGTCACTATGTGATTAAGGTGCATGAGAGAATCTGTTGATTAACACACTGTGTTTGGGAAAACACACAGAATATTATTGCGAATAGACAAAATTCTGGGTTCAGAGACACCTCTAAAAGTAGATAACTCACTTGTTAACATTATTCTTGATAAATCTCAGGCATGAGTAAGTGTAATCAGCATCTCTGTCTCTACATGTAACTACAGCTACTTAGCAAAATGTGTCAGCCACTTCACATGCACAATCTCAAACTTCCAACTACCTAGTAAAGAATTCTTCCCATCTTACAGATGCGAGACCAAGGGCTGGAGAGATTAAATGAATTGCCCTGGGTCTTCTGGCAGAAGCAAATCTAGGCCTGATGGGCTCCAACCACTGGGCCCCACGGCTGGCCTCCCTCTAAATTAGTACCACCTGTGGCTACCATGCATCCATGTTTTTGTTGCAGAGCAGAAGGAACACTAGAGTCGAGGTCCTGCTACACTGACCCTGCCCACAGTCCATCCCACCAGCACAGCAGTACCACTGTCCAGTGACTGGCGGCCACAAGTCACCCAACAGGCACCCAAGAGACCTACGTTCTGCCTGTTGTCCCCGAGGGCCTGCCTGCCTCCCATATGGCTCATTTCCATCACATGTACAAATGGAAGGCTTGGGTTTATTTTCTTCATAGTATTTATCATCATCTACAAAGACATTATCTCTTCATTTTTTTTGTTTGCCATTCCCCTCGTTAGAACGTACTCAGAGGTAACCAACGACTTTCTCTTGGTCACTGATGGATTCTGAGCACCTGGAAGTGACCGGCATCCAGTCACATCCAGTAGTCTTGCTGAGGGCAAGAAAAGATGAATCACCAAGTGCTTTCTCTGGTGCCTATCCAGTATTCATGCAAATATTAAAAGTAATACATGAAGAGATATTTTTCCACCCTCTGCAACACCTCCAGATCCCATACTTTAGTTGGGAAGAGGGATGTGGCAACCTGTTAGTTAAGAAGGATTCACTTACAATTAGACTAACTCACCGGTGGAAAAGCCCGAGATAAAGACCCGAGGTCCCTGTCATGAAGCATTCAAGCAGGAGCTAGATGGCCATGTTGTAGAAGCAATTCCTATTCCAGAAACAGGGATAAGGACCTTCTACACCTACACTAGGACTTGGGGGCAGTGGGAAAAGAGACCGTATAGGATGACCTAAAGAGACCGTGGGATTTGGATGACAGATATACCTTTTGGAATGGCTTATAAATGAAGAGAAAGGAACTCTTCTTTTCCTTAGACATTACATTTGACCCTGAACCTCAAGGCCAGCAGCATGAAGGAAACAGGCACAGAGAGAGCAAATCTGCAAATCTGTTCTGTGGTGTCGCTTCCCCGGGAGGCCGGTGTTGGGAGAAGGCCACGCTCATGGGTAGGTGACTAAACACTTCCCAAGACCTAATGTAATAGGGTTGTTTTAGGAAAGCGGGGAGTTTTAGAATTTTGGTTTTGCTTTAAGTGGGTGGAGTTGAGGAGGGAAGGAAGTAGGATGGAAAACAATAAGGAAATGTGGAGGAGGCACGTGGAATAGATATGTGAAAAAACTGCACTTGTTTTTTAATTTTAAACTGGTTAAAATAAAAGTAGGTGAAAGACCCGTGGGGAAGTTAACAATAAAAGCTTTCATCTTAATTTTGCTCTTTTCCTCCCAAATTTGTCTAACTCTTTCTAACCCTTTTCTATGGGTCTCTACCAAAAAGTCCTTTAGATATGTGGCAAACTTTTAGGCCTTGCTTTGGACCAATCCTATTTAGCTAAACTTTTGCCCTCGGGGAGATGGGTAACTTTAAATGCTTAACTTAATAACTATGTTCTTTATCCTTTCTATATTATACCCTAATTATATTAAAGTTCCTTTCCATTAAAGGCCTTATATGTTTATCTTAATGCAGCGGATGGCAAAACCCATTCAGAGAGGGCAGGTTTGGGGGTTCTGAGGTGCTCCTCTCCCTTCCCTGTAACACTAAGACATTCCTGGGTGGGTTCTAGAGTCATGGGTAAGAAGACTTTTTAATAAAAACTAGGCAAAGAAAAACTTTATATTTAACAGTTCCCTCCACCCTTATCATTGGACAACTGTCACTTCTTTTCCATCCAAGTTTAAGCAACAGATGTTTTTAACTTGACCTCTCTTGAATCTGTGGTCAGCCTTTGGCAATCCCAGGAAGGGTTGCTCTTGGGTTCTTAAACTGAAGCAAAGCCAGTCTTGACAGAAGGAAACAAAGTGAGTACTGACAGGAGTTTGTGAAGTAGTCTAATGTCAGGTGAGTGAGTTAGTAGGTTTGAGTGGCAAGCTTTCAGCACTTCGCCTGCAGCCATGGGTTTAGGGCCTTCTGGTGGGGGGCTTGATCTCTGCCGTGTGCAATGTGGCCTCCGAGGGCTGGTCTCTTACTCCTGTGTGTGATTAAATTTTATTGTCTCTTACTTGGGGCACTTCACATTATAACTTCATTTCTAAAGAGCTTTTGTGTTGCCATGGAAACTAATTGGTAGCATAGTTAAGAGTACTAAATTTACACTGTAAAACACAAAGAGCTTTCTCCTAAGACCTCTAAGAAAAGTTGAAATCTTTTCTTCAGCAGGCAGAGCAAAGAGAAAAATCTCCATCCATGACTTCCTAGGCTGTGAGTGGGCAGCTAGTGTATTCTAGGTAGTTTATCTCCAAATGTGGACAAATGGAAGAAATTCCGAATCACGAAAGATGAAATTAAATGTTTGAGAGCCTTTCTATGTGGTGTGCACATAGTAGGTGTTAGATGAATTCTTGTTGAAATGACTACATGCGAAAGAAACATACTAATCACTTGAGCGGCAACTGTATTCTTTAAGGGCTTATGGGAACTTGGAAATAGTACACTTCAGTAGGAGGATAAATATCCCACCCTCCATTTTTAATAGTTGATTTAAGATACTATTCCCTACAAAGTGCCAAGTTAATTTCCACCCTGTGTAAGCGCCCAACTTTTGAATTAGTTAAGAATGAATGAATGGGCTTTGCTGGATTATACCATGGGTTGGCATGATGACGTGGGTGAAGCGCCCCTGGAAGCTGAAATTCAGGTTTGTTAAGTTCAAATTAATTTTAACCATCCATTTATCTGGCAAAAGCTTCAAACATTTGAGGACTCATACAGCAACAGTTCACTTTACTATCCAAAAGAATGGGAAATTAACAGATGCAGACCCCATAGTCTTTTGGTGAGGAAAATGCAATACTACTAAGCACAAAGATTCCACTGTTTGAAAACCTGTTCTTGCTGCACTGTATCTTTTTAATAAATAGATTTTTCTTATAATGTTTGCTTTCTTTTCTCAGCTGTAGTCCCCGTAGAATTTTCACCAATTCATCTGTGCACTGCCACCATAGTCCCTTGTACTCTTCCCATCCCTGTCGTGATCCCAACCCCTCCCCTTCCCCTGCAGAATGTCTCTGATTTACAGTTGTCTATTTATTTTTGTTTTGTTATTTTTCCCCTTGATCTCCTATAGTCCTTCTATGAGTGAAAATATCCAGTATTTTTCTTTTTCCTTTTGACTTATTTCACTGAGCGTAATCCCATTCAAGCTCCATCCACATTTCTGCAAAAGGCATTAGTTTATCTTTTTTTGATTGCTGAATAGTATTCCATTGTGAATATATACCACATTTTCTTGATCCAGTCATCTATTTTTGGGCATTTGGGTTGATTCCAAGTCTTACCTATTATAAACAGTCTGCACTGTATCTTGAGAAATCCAATCCTATGCATCTGGCTTCTGACTTACCCAGTGAAAACCTGTATCTGAATTTTTAAAGAGCATTTACATTTTGTCTATTTTCTATTTTATAATTGAGTTTTTTTCTTTCATTAAGGAAACACTGGTTTACAACACTGTATATGATTTAGGAAAATAGGCCCACAACTGCTCAAATGTGTCATATACACCTGTTACCAAAGCACCCATAATTTTTCACCATAGACCACTGGGGTTCCCCTCCCATTTGTTCCCATTCCCACCTTACTACTCTCAATTCTAGTCTTTTTTTTTTTTTTTAAAGATTTATTTATTTATGTATACAAGAGCTGGGGTATAGGCCAGAGTCCAGGGAGGTGAGCGGATTCACCAGAGACAGAGTGGGGAGCAGAACAGGCAGACTAACTGAAACACACTGCTGAGGGGAGCAGAGGGAGAGGCAAGAGAGGTCTACTATGCCATATGGGTCCCCTCCCTGCCTCCTGGCTGGAGGCAGGAACGGGAACTTGTGTTGCAGTGGCTGCGGTTTGCTTCATAGTGCAGTTTGCTTCATAGTGCGTTGCTTAACCCACTGCGCCACCAGGGAGGCCCTCTATTCTAGTCTTGTTTGGGTTAGTTTTGTGTTTCTTTGTTCTGTTTCTGTGTATTCTGCATACCCATGAGTGAAATATTTTGGTATTTGTTTTTCTGTTTCTGATTTATTTCACTTAGTATAATCCCCTCCAATTTGACTCATGTTGATGCAAATGGCAAGAGGTGCATCTTTTATTTACACACACACACACACACACACACAGAGCTGAGCAGAATCCCATTATGTATATACAACCATATATTAAGGCACTCTTTTATCATCAGGCACTTAGTTTGTTTCCGTAATTTGGCTATTGTAAATAGTGCTGCAATGAATATAGGGTACACATATCCTCTCAAATTAGTGTTTTTGCATTCTTCAGATAGGAGTAAATCGCTGAGTCATATTTTTAATACTTTTAGCAACCTCCATATTGCTTTTCATAGGGTCTGGACCAGTCTACATTCCTACCAATAGTATATCACAGTTGCCTTTTTTCGACATCCTCATCAGTACTTCTTTCTGGTCTTTTCGATATGGACCATCCCTGGTAATAGTGCCAATTATACTTCCAGTGGTAACAGAGATTCCTTTTGGGACTGCCTCCCCGCAGAAATTGAAAAAGTTGCTTTAAACAGCTTGGAAACTGGAACTATAATGGTGATGAGCTTGCTGCATCCAAGCTTTTGTGAAATCTTTCCTTATGTCTGTAACTTCAATATCCAGATCGTCGAGCTCAATATGTTACTATAATTTTTTCTCTGACTTAAGCTTCAATGTGTTCTTTGTGGATTATTATTGCCATGTTAAGAAATACCATGAACCCTTCTTGTGTAAAAACCCTGTATATTACATAGCTCAGAAACAAACAAAAACCTTATTTTAATTTAAAACAATTAAAATAATAATGACTAACCAGAGAAGAAGACAAGGAGGAACAATTTTGGTCACCATGTGAGACTGTAACCGGCTGGAGTCTAAGGTCCTTATGTCAATTAGAGAAGACAGAGCTACTGGCCAGCCAGAGACTTCACATTAAATACATACACAAAAACTCGAAGGGTAGTCACTAAATGAACAGAAACAGACTGATAACAGTAAAAGAAAAACATCAAGCCCAAAGAGGAAGGGCAAGCTAAAAGCATGACATATAATGGAAGAAGTAACAGGATAATCAAAATAATGGAAACTATTTAGCCTTGAGACAGAAGAAATTCCAAAAGTAGACAAAAAGTTTCCTTATAGATCTCTATACACTTGTCTAGATTATGATAAACTTCAGCTTATCACATCATTACAAAGTTGAAAGAAGTCACAAGTTGTGCTAAGATACTTGTACCAGAAATATTCCATTAAGTATCAGTATCCACAATAAAGTTTTGATTAATCAATAAAGGAAATGCAAACAATCCATTAGTAATGACCAAGCAGGGTATTCAGCAGAGAGAATACTTAGAATGACATGTGAGAAGATTACTAGACTTATTAGCAATCAGGGGAAGGTGAATTGAAATCACAAGAAGATGCTATTTCACCCCCTTCAGTTTGATAAAACTAAATGTTGGCAGCAACATGGAACAACAAAACTCACACCTGTCTAGTGGCACTAAATGTGCCAAAGTACACTGGCACAACCACTTGGGATATTATTACCTTGTAAAGCTGCATCTGTGCTAAAACCTGCCATGCCACTCCCTCCTAGAGCAATGCTTTCCATCTATGGATGCACAGGAGATCACACGCAAAACCAAACAAAAATGAGGCTCAAGTCCTAACATAGATCATCTGCCAGTACTGGTATTTTTTTTTTTAAGATTTATTTATTTATGCGTACAAGCACTGGGGTACAGGCCAGAGGTGTGGGGGGGGGGGTGAGAGGATTCACCACAGAGAGCCGGGAGCAGAACAAGCAAATCAACGGAAGTACAGTGCTGAGGGGAGCAGCGGACACAGCAGGAGAGGTCTGCCGTGCCACGTGAGTCCCCTCCCAGGCCAGCAGCAGGGATCGAACTCGTGCTGCAGTGGCTACGGTTTGCTTCATAGTGTGTTGCTTAACCCACTGCGCCACCAGGGAGGCCCCAGTACTGGTATTTTTAAAAGGCTCTCCAGCTAGAGGGAATGAGAACCACTGCCCTAGAGAAAACTCCTGGGCACAGAAGGATATTTATTTTTAAGTAGCGACAGCAGCATTGTTAATGATGGCAAGAAATGGAAGTAACTTAAATGTCTACCAACCAAAAAACAAATACAAAATCGTTATAGTCACTGAATATATTAGCAATGAAAATGAACTTGGCTACATAAACAAACATGAATCTTGCTAGAGCAGAAGCAGTGAGTAGCAAATGTTGTGTAAGCTTGGCTTCCTTTTTATTGTTTAAAAGGAAGCACAGGGCCTCCCTGGTGGCGCAGTGGGTTGAGCGCCACACTGTGAAGCATCCACTACATAGCAGCGCGAGTTCGATCCCCGGCCAGGGAGGGGACTCACATGGCATGGTGGACCTCTCCTGCCTAGCCTGCTGCTCCCCTCAGCAGTGTATTTCAGTTGATCTGCCTGTTCTGCTCCCCACTCTGTCTCTGGTGAGTCCTCTCACCTTCCACACCTCTGGCCTGTACACCAGCTCTAAATGCATAAATAAATCAATCTTTAAAAAAAATAAAAGGAAGCACAGCAATACCATATTTGAAAGCTAAATATATAGTATAATTATGAAAAGACACATGGGTTGGCCAGAGAGAAAGTAAATGCAGATGGAAAATGAACTTCAGCATCAGAGGCCATGTTTTACATGTGTTCATTGTAATTTTTACAACTTTTTATTTCAGAAAACTTGTTAAAGTTTTCTGAATGGAGGAAACTCTTCTGGGAAATTTTACTATGAAAAGGAAGGGAGGACTTTTAATGAAATATGCTCCTGGGCCTCTCTGGTGGCGCAGGGGTTTAAGCACTGCACTATTGGGTTTCTGCAGCCAATGCAGCACGAGTTTGATCCCAGGCCAGGGTGAGGACCCACATGGTGTGGCAGATCTCTCCTGCCTCCCCTGCTGTTCCCCTCAGCAATGTATTTCAGTCAATCTGCCTGTTCTGTTCTCCACTCTGTCTCTGGTGAGACCTCTCACCCCCACACCTCTGGCCTGTACCCCAGTTCTTGTATGCATAAATATTAAAAAAAAATATACTCCTGCTAGTCACAACTAAGGGTTTCTGTGTCTATTCTTTCCACCCAGAAGACCCTCCCTAAGCAGCACAGAGTCTCTCATTTCCCAGACCAGCTCAAAAATAAAGGGAAAGTATGGCTCCTCTCTCCTTAGGGTGGATTGTACCTAGTGACTCCGTGCAAAGATACACTTTGTTTGGGGGTTGGGGGAGGGGGTATTAAGAGGGACAATTAAATTTACAGTGTAGAAATCTGACACTATTTAGGCCAGATGAGCAGGTTAACAGAAACAGTCATAAATCCTATTGACAATTTATACTCTTGATATGATAAAAGGAAAAGAGCACATTACCTTGGTGATCTTCCTCCCAAGACCAATAAACCCTGTCTAATCCTGAGAAAAAACTGCAGAGAAATTCCAATAAAGGGCATCCTACAACTCCCCTTAGTACTACTCATCAATACTGTCAAGATCCTCGTAAGCAAGGCAAGTCTGGGAATATGGCACAGCAAAGAGAAGCCTAAGGAGACACAACAACTGCATATAATGTAATGTGGCATCCTTGAACAGAAAGGGACCCAAATATCTTGGGCTCTTCAGAAGGCCCAGAATCTCTGATAGTCAATGTCTAGTTTAAAATACTGCCAGGGGCAATGGTAATCAGGCATCTATCTGACACGTTTATCTTTGCTTCTGACTGTAAAAATATAATTTAATAAAACCTTTTAAAAGAGGGGGGAAAAAAGGCAGCTTACCTTGAGAGGTTGGTAAAGATTTCCCAAAAGAGGTGAGATCATTTGAGCTAAGTCAGCTCATGCTGATCTAGGAGTGGTAAGAGGGAGGAAAGGTGGGAAGCAAGGCTAAGGGGGGAGTAGGGTGGTAGCAGGGGTCAGATTGAAAAGACTTTTATGCTATTCCAAGTCATCCTGACCTTTTCCAGAAGACACAGAACCATTGAAAGATTTTTAAGTAGGTCAGAAGGGTGATCAGAGGTAGGGTTTAGAGAAGTAACTCTGATCTTTAAAAAGTTTGGAACAAAGACCTAGAGAGGGGGATTAGGCAAATGCCTGGAAAGTACAGATTTCAGCTTTTGGAGCACTGGTAGTTTGGTGCCGTGAAGCAACAGGATCTTCAGTGTATACAGTGTCAGCTACACACTTGGGGTATCATTGGTATTCAAAGTTGCAAGATGGCAATCAAAGACAGCACTTCAAACTGTAATAGTGATTAGGTAGAAAGTGATCATGACTATAATAAATGCAAACATAAAGATCCACTGAGTTTTATCACAAGGACGATAATTCTCTTTCAAATAGAGATTGGATGGAAGAGGGAACTAGATGGCTCAGCCATGTTTCTAAATATGGGACACTGAACCTGCAGAGACCAGGAGACCAGGATGCATTACAGGGGCTAGTGTAAGCACTGTGTGGAGGCAGGACTCTTGCGGGTATGGGCAGCCTGCTGCAGTAATGGAGGATAAGTAAGATCATAGAACTATCTCCAGGGGTCATAACACAAAGGCCTTGGTCTGAACTTAATTTACTAGGGAAATGGGAGACAACTTCAACTAAAAAAAAAATTTTATTTGTAAAGAAAAGAACAAAACTCTAGGAAGAATAGAAACCAGCTGTGCTACTACTGTTCAACAGAGATACAGGGTGAGTTACATATGTAATTCAAAACTGTCTAGTAACTACATTTTAAAAAGTCAGAAACTGGTGAATTTCAATAATGTACTTTATATAATCTAATATACCCAAGTTATTAGCATTTCAAGATATAGCACAGCACATTTCAGGTGCTCAATAGCCATGGGCATTGGAAATCACAGTTCTAGAAGCACCACACAGGCAAAAAGTAAGAGTCAGTAGGGAGCTACATGTGTTCTATTCTAGGAATGAAAATTCGAAGATAGATATATATGATCCCAAGATATTGTAATTGACATGTGGGATATTTTAAGCAGTCACAATAAGTATCACACACCGGAGTCACATTTGCCATTCAAAAAGAGACAAGCTGCAACTATGGAAAGGATGACTTTTATTTCCATCCTGAATGATTATCACACCATTATTTAAACACATCTGGAAAATCCTGAAATAATTTAAACTGAAGGCACAGAACAAATCAAAATATTTAACTAGTTAAGTTTAAAATGAGGAAATTTAAATATTTCAACAGTAATAATAAATTATCAACAAGTTTCCATCACCAAATATCATTCTGACCAAATGCTATAGTTTTTTGTAACAAAATGTAGAGCTTCAGCTGACTCCACGATTTTCATGATAAAAATAATATTGAAAAACATTTCTTCTTTCAAAATACGCATTATTCCACTGGTTCAATCAAGGTATTTTCTATATAGTAAAGTAGCAGTAGGATATTTGTTGATGGATGGTCACTCCCCAAGAAATGATGCGTTCTTATAAATTGTTTAAAAAAAATAGCAAAGTAGGTTATAAAACTCTATTTGGGAAGCAGGAAAAAAACTTGTTCCATGTCAATTAGAATATCAAAGCATTTCAATATCAAATTGCTTCAAAAGTCAATCATCACGTAACAGTAATATACTGTAGGGGGCATTCCACTGTATCTTGGTTAAATGTTGACCACACAGTGTAGCTAAGGGGTTGAACAAGTCAGTAGCAATTATTATTGCCATTTCTTATTTAGTCAAAAAGGGATATTTAAGAAAACATTACAAAACTAACCGGAATAATCAGTGACATGCTACAGATACAATAAATCCCAGCAATGCAATTGCTAAGTCTGAAAATAAAGTGGTCATGCTTCATAATATACTGCAGTATTTTGAAATACATTCTCTGATAATCAGTACTATTTATTACAGAGGTCACTTGTAAATTAGCTCAGATTCTGAACTATGTTTCTAAATGAAACTTTTTTTCAAGTATGCATAATATTAATAAGGTAAAGATATTTTTGTTGTATTCACTTCTTCATGTAGTTTTCTAAAGGACAACCTTGTTGAGTAAAGGAAAAACAAAATGGGTTGGTCATAGTTTTCAAAAACATTTAAAAAATATAAAAGTCTAGTGACCAAGAACTGATTGAAAGACACTAACATCTAAAACTACCATTTCAGATTAAAAAAACGGAACTTTTCAGTCTTTTCTTGAAATAATTAAGTTCTTAAGAAAAGAAATAGCTAGAAAAAATAAGGGCTCTAAAATACTCAAGGCTCTTTTATTAGAACAAAATAAGGTCTACCTTTGCTTATTTAGCTATGAATGTGTACTTGATAACAATATGGTTTCATCTTTATTATCTAGTTTAATTGCATATCATATAAACATTTCCAGCCAAGATTGCTGATAAATATAATACAAACTTTAGAAAATGGTTTTTAGCAAAAACTGCTTTAAAACTTTCCTACATAACAAAAAACATTCCTTTGGAAGTGAATCTTTAATGCTTTTGGACTGTTCAAGTAAATGCAGCTTTTACCATCTCCAGCACTAAACTATAATTACCTCCCAAGTTCCTTTGTCACTGGATAACATTATCCTTTATTCTCTACTATTCTAATAATGGTACATAATTAGAAAGAATCTCTTTAGTGGTGTCAGACTTAAGGTCTTCATTATCTATGAGCACTGAGAGATTAAAGTAAAAATATGCCAGAAATAAATCACCTTATAAACAGTACGAAGTTTTGAAATGTTGGCACCTATAAATGGGAGAGGGTTATCATCCAAATTTAAAATGTACCCAATGGTTGCCACAGTGGCAGCAAACGCTATTGCAACTACACTAGTCTTGGGCATGTGTAACTCGTTTATGATTCAGTTATTCAAAACAGAACCACTGGTAGCTCACTTGTCAGCTGGCTGGGTCACAGTTTGAGCAGGCTTCATTCATCACTACAGGTCACATTCTGACAACTGAGAGTCTGATTTCTGAAAATACAAACTCACAAGAGTTAGTGGAAGACTTTCAAGTTGAAAGAAATGTGACTAACTTGAGGAAAATCATTTAAGTAAAAACAAAAGGACAAACTTAGTGGTTTTGGCCCTGCGCATACCAGCTTAGTAGCTCCTAAAAACCAGAAATACTACGTTTTTTTTCTTTCTAAAGCCTAAAAGAGGAAGTTTTTAAATCAAAATCAATTAAAAAAATCTACACCAGGCTGCCAGGCCAACAAATAACCGTCAGAGTGACTTTGTTCCGCTGCTCCTTCAACATGGGGACTAACGCGGAATGGCTCATGCCCACAGTTGACAGGCCATTCACGGCCACAATCATGTCTCCACACCTGCAAGAACAGAGACAGAGTGTTACTGTTGTCGCGTTATTAAACACATAATCCTGAGATTTTTACTTAGCATGAAAATCACAGCCTCACTTAACGATTCACTAATTCACTGATGATTAGGGTGTATTAGCTACTTTGAGAAACATCTGGGTGATTTTTAAGCCTACCTTGACTTTCATCTTGTTAATCAGGGACAGTCCAGTGTGACCCCCCCACTGTAACTGGTGAGCAAATTTCAAAGGCAAACATGTTCACTTAAGCAAATATAACTTGGAGACTAAATCTGTTGCCTCTTTAAAAGATACCAAATAATGTATTTGGAGGGAGTTGCTTATAATTTTTACTATTATTTCTCTGCTCATTTTTAGAGCTCATAAATTAAGAATAAACCCTATATTTCCTTTTCTCTCACTGTCATACAAGCATAGTTATACAAATGAAGGATGAATTTGAAAACCTTTCTATCCTTTCTATGATTTTTAGTCTTTAGTTTATAATAAAAATATGGTATATTATTGTTAGCTACTCCAACTTCTTTTGGAAGAAGGCAGAATGTAAACTGTAATCTGATTAACTAAATCCCAGATTGGTTGAGTCACTAGTGGTAAGAGAATGATTAATTTATTTCCCCCCATTCCTTCCTCCAAAAAGAATACGTCTCCTTTCCTGCCCCTTCATTATCAATATACCTGCTCTAGTGCATACTGACCCTGGCCAACTTTCCAATTATTTAGACATCACTTTCTGTTTACAGACAGTACAAAGTGTCCATGTGTGCAGTACTCTGTATAGCATATGCCAGTGTTTACTATTTAAGAATTGGCTTTTTCATCAAAACCGAGGCACTAAGAACTTGTAATAACCCATCTTCTCTGTTTGTATAAGCTCTTGATACAACACCTCTTTCTTCATTATTCAGGGCCTGGTCTTTGAAAGGAAAAGAGGCAGCACATAGTTTTGAGTATTTTCTGGCCAGCGGTGCAACTAGCAGGAGGAAATAATGGCAAAGACTTTGGAATCTTGGATTTGAATTGCAGCCAGCCACTTTCAGTTATTTGATTGTGGCCATGTTTCTTAACTTTTCAAAACGTCAGTTATCTTTTAGTAAAATAGGATTAACAACAGCAATAACACCTTATAGGGTGATCACAAAGATTCAATAATACAATCACAAGTACTTAGCACTATGCAGGGCACACTGTAAGTTACTACACATTCATCCATCAGGTATCTATTAAGACTTTACTATATATGCAAGGACATAACAATAAAACAAAATCCCTCCTCCATGGAGTTTGCATGAATTTAATGTTAGATCTGATATAAGAGCTATGGAGGAAAAAAAGCCGTCACCTAATGACAGGACTGAAATTGAGTGGGTTGTCTAGAAAAAAACGCTCTGCACTAGCTGTTAACGCATGATGTGTCTAGTTAAATGACTTAAGTTTGGTGCCTGTCCTTAGATTAACAAAATGTAACTATGAGTGGCAGAATGGTAAAGATGATGCTTCAGGGCTGGCAACTTTTTTTTGTTAAGTACAGATGATAAGCAGCTTAAGGACAATAAAAATGTACACAAATGAGCGTGGCCATGTTCCAATAAAACTTCAATTACAAGAATAGTCAACAGGCTGGGTCTGGATTTGATCCCTGGTCTAGATTGTGTCCCCAACAATAAACACAAATTATGTCATTAAATATAATAAGACTCACTTTAATCTTCCATCATAATAAGCAGGAGTTCCCAAGACAATGGTTTTAATGAAGAAAGGCTGATTGGTATGGTTCTCTTCATATCCACCAACAATACTAAACCCCCAACTTCCCAAGTAGCTTCTTCGCAAAACTATATCATGGCAGCTATGAAGGGCACTATTAGTAAAAAGAAAAATCATGAGAAAAAAATTAATGCGGAGGCTTTTATAGCTTAGTCATCTTGTTATAACTTCATGTTATATTTATCACTGCTGGAAAAAAAAAGGGCTACTTTATTTTGTTCTAAATATATTATTTTGACCACCGATCTTCTAGCACAGATAGTCCGAGGTGGAATCAAATTTCTCTAATTTTTTTTAAAAAAGATTTATTTATGCATACAAGAGCTGGGGTACAGGCCAGAGTCCAGGGAGGTGAGCAGATTCACCAGAGACAGAGTGGGGAGCAGAAGAGGCAGATTGACCGAAACACACTGCTGAGGGGAGCAGCAGGGAAGGCAGGAGAGGTCGGCTACCCCATGTGGGTCCCCTCCCTGGCCAGTGGCAGGGATTGAACTCGTGCTGCAGTGGCTGCGGTTTGCTTCATAGTGCATTGCTTAACCCACTGCACCACCAGGGAGGCCAAATTTCTCCAACATTTTTTAGCCTTCTCTTCATAACACACACACACACACACACACAGCTAAAATAAATTTGGTTACACTTCATACTTCAGAAATTTGTAAAAAAAAAAAAAAGGTGCTGTGCCTACTCTGACACTCAATTGTTTATCTACAGAAAAGTGGTATGAAAAGGCTGAATATTACTGATCTCACTCAAAAGAAAAGAAAAGAAACAGTAGTAGTTTCCAAAAAAGCAGTAAGATAGTTATTCCTTTTTAAAATTCACATGAGGAGATATCTGTCCTTTTTTCCTTTATATAAAATGCTTTCTTTTAAGGGAGACTCTAAATGATACTGTCAGTTTGGAGGATGTCTAGGAAGGGAGGGGAAAATCATGGATTTGGGGATAAGCGCTAAGTAAAAGCACTTATTTATTAAAAAATAAAAATAAACTAAATGATAGAAAAACACCTCTTTATAAGAGGAAATAGCTTTCATTTTCAGGTAAAACTGAACTAGAGGCAGCTACAGCAAGGTTTCCTGTCTTAATCCAATTTTGTAAAAAACATACAATTTGCTAGAACTTCTAATTTGGGTTATTTTCTTAGCTCACTGATAAGAAAGGGTTTTTAAAAAGGCTTCTGGGATAGAGTAGGGCCCCATGTCTTGGTCTACTATTTTAGAGAAAGTATAGATTATTTTCATGATTTTCAATCTTCTGCAAAAAAACAAGAAATTGGTACACTCGCTGAAAACTGCAGTGGGACAATCTCACTTTTCCAGAAAAGCAGAGTTGCTACTCCATATAATATGATACCTGCTTAAAGGGGCCATTGCTGATATAGGCTTGCATACCTCCGGGTATCCTCAGAGTAAGGACTTTCATTGACACAGGTCAGTTCAAAAGTAGATTTTGCTATCTTTCATATTTTCTTACCTAAAAACTTTGTTATCCTTCCAGGCACAGTAGAAAATGCCTCACAGAGAGGTAAAAATACTGACTTCAAAGCTGTGGTACAGATCTGCTTGGCAACTGAACAGCACAAATAGACAACTTCTTGCCCACTGGAGTGTGAAGGGGCCTTTCTGACATTCTAGGTTTAAGCTGACAAGTCAAATACTGGGCTGAGTGTTTACAAGATAAATGAGGTTTCTTTTGATGACTGAAACTTCACAACTTAGATAGCATG
This sequence comes from Galemys pyrenaicus, assembly GCA_019455555.1. Classification (NCBI taxonomy): domain Eukaryota; kingdom Metazoa; phylum Chordata; class Mammalia; order Eulipotyphla; family Talpidae; genus Galemys; species Galemys pyrenaicus. The sequence goes on along the minus strand of JAGFMF010011839.1, from coordinate 1,135,917 downwards.
TCTACAGGAGCTGAATACCAGCGATTTAAATCTATGTTAACTTTTCAATGGGAAAAAATTAACCAGTTTTGGTACATGGAAGAAGCATTAAAAAAAAAAAAAACACACATAAAAAATGTTACTTTTGTCATTATAAAATCTGTCTCTCTACAAGGTCCAAATCCAACCTTGAATTCTGAGATTCAAGTTCCTAAGCTATGAATTCTGTTAGAGCTTTAGCACTAAAAAGTTATTTTAACCAAGAGAACAAGTCAGTAAGCTAGATTATTAGCAAATGAAATCCAATAATGCCCTTGCTTTTTCTAATATTCCTTACATGAAAGTTCTTCATAGGTTGTTATTATAAATGTGATATAATATCTCATTGATAGTTATTATAAATTTATTTTAATATAAATTATAAATTTTTATTTATAAATTTTGTTATTATAAATTTATTACAAATGAAGTTAGACAACTTAGAAACTGGCATGTTCTTTTTATTTTAAGGAATCAGTAATTTTCATACGTGATTAAGAGTCAAATGCCTCATTACATATTGGTTTTAGGACTCTTGCATAAAGAATCTAAACTAATTTAAAACAAATATAGTAATACCAAATTATACAGCACCATGGGGTCATTCTTTCATGAGCAAGGTCTTGGCTGGTCACAGTCCTCATGCCACAGTAACCTTTTATAAAGATGAGTAAGAGCACCTACTCCTAAACACCAAGTGTTTGGCTTAAACACTATTATGTCCAATAACAATAAGCTTTATATCAGAAATTTCAGGAATAATTAAAAGAATTAATAAAGGGCTCTCAGAGAGGGTTCTAGGATAGAGAGAGGTCCCACATTTTCACCTGGCTTTCCTGGTTAAGAATGCACATGAGGGCTCAGCATGTATCAAAATGAGCGCTGTTAAAAGGCAGATTTTAAAAAGAGACTGAAGATCCAATCTCATTGGTAGCCCTCTCAGAGCCTTCTTAGGAATGACAAAATTGTTTTATTCATTTTGATAAACAGATACAAGTCTTTTTAACTCAAGTCTTAATTACTAAAATTAACCTTTTTAAAACATAACTAAGAAAAATGCCCATTATCTTTTGTAATTTGATCAGTGCTGTTACTCTTTCAAACTAAAGTTTTTCTTCCCCTTCATGAGTGAATTTGTTGTTAAATACCAACAAACTTGCAACTACGATTATTTCTCAAAACAACAAAGGAGCTGTCTATACCTTGGAAGCCCAAGCCACATGACCCATGACGGGGACCAGCTGGCATCATACTCATTTTCACTGAAAGTACTCGGCTGCTCTTCTGTGGTCTGAGTTCCCTCCTCAACAATCTGGACCTCAAGTGCTTTCAGGGCGACAGCAGGGGACGCAGCACTGGCTTTCAGCATGGCAACAGCCTCACTGTGACTTAAGTTGGTCAAGTCAATGCCATTGATATTCAGTAAAACATCACCTGTTCAAATGGAGAAGCAAGATTAATGAGTCAAACTACCATTATTTCCCTGTAAAGTATCTGTAAAATAATCAACAACTTAGTTCTAATACCTCAGATATGGTTAAAAAAAATAGTTTTTATACCTTCTTTGTAATATTTATAACACTGAGGAAAAAATCCAATTCATAGGAAACATTCCAAAACAATTCAAAAATTTTAAATAACTCATAACATAGGAAAAAGTGTGACTTAAGACACTGATTACACTGGAAATTCTAGTCATTCGCACTAGTTTAGTTACATACAAGCCCTGGATATACACATTCTTCTTCCAGAGTTTTATTGATTTCAACAGTTCTTTCTAACTCATAAATTATTTGATCCTTTGCTCTTACAAATGAATTTTAAATAGTCTATTTTATATTTGCACAGTTTTATACATGAAAGCAGACCTATATAGTTCATTCAACACAAACATATCAAATCGTAAAGAAAAGCATCCTTGAGCCTACACTAAAGAAATAAAACTTGAGATTTGAACATGCTTTGCTTGAAGAAAAAATAAGTGCTGCTTTTCCAAGTAATATAATAAAAAAGGGCAATGAGGATTATATAAAAGGTTAGAAAGGAAAGGATTATATTTGTAGGAAGCACAAACATTTGTACCAAAAAGCCTATAGCAATCCTCCTTCCCCAATTCATCAGATTATTAAAATAAAAAACTCATTGTAAAAAAAAAATCACAAAGTAATAAGAAATAAAATTACCCTACAACCCACAATTGAACAATTAACTTAAAACTAGCAGCTTTATTAAGAGGTAATTCATTATGCTATTCAGTATACAATTTAATGCTTTTCAATGTAGTCACAGTTGTGCAACCACAACTCATCCATGTCATTTTTAGGTTATCCCCTCTCCCAAACCTCCACACCCATTAAAAGTCACTTCTCTGCCCCCAGCCCTAACTAACCACTAATCTACTTTCCGTTTCTGTAGATTTGTCTGTTCTGGACATTTCATACAAATGAACTCACACATGCTCTATAGTGACTTGGCTTCTTTCACTTACAATAATGTTTTAAAGATTCATTCATATTGTAGCTTATGTTAACACTCCAACCCTTTTTATGGCCAATAACACTCCACTGCATAGATACAGCAAATTTTGTTAATCCATCCATCAGTGTATAGACATTTGGCTTGTTTCCTTTTTCTAGCTATTGTGAAAACACAAATCTGAACCATCATAAGCAAGTTTTTTAATAGACATCTGTTTTCACCTCTCAAGGAACAGAGCTGCTAGATCATATAGTAACTCTATGTTTAACTTTTTGAGAAACTGTTAAGTTTTCCAAAACAGTTGTACCACTTTATGTTCCTACTGGCAATGTCAGATTTCAATTTCTCCTCATCTATACCAGTGTTTGTTATTGTCTGTCTTTTTCCTTCCATTACCCTAGTGGGTATGAAGTGGTTTTCATCTGCATTTTCCTAGTAGTGACACTGAGCATCTTTCCCTGTGATTATTGGCTGTTTGTTTATCGTCTTTAGAGAATGTCTATTCAGATCCTTTGGGTTATTTATATTTTTATTATTGAATAATAAGTGTTCTTTAGGTACTCTAGATACAAATCCTTCAAGCAGATATATGATTTACAATGTTTTCTTCCACTCTCTGAGTTATTGCTTTACTTTCACTATCTTTTTATTTTCTTGGTAGTATCCTTTGCAGCACACAAACTGTAATTTTGAACAAGTCTAGTTTATCTTTTTTGTTGTTGTTGCTTATTTTTGGTGTCCTATATAAGAAAACCATTGATTAATCCATTACCTGATCCAAGGATTTACACTTCTTTCCTCTAAAAGATTTAGCTCTTAATTGAGACCTACCTCCATTATAACTTAGGCTTTGTTAGTGGTATGAGATAGGGATTCAACTTCATTCTTGGAAAAAGTAGTTTTTAAGACCTACTTATCTATAAGAACAAAACAAATATATGGGAGAATGTTATTTTCACTATTACCACCCCAAATCAGACTCCTTATTACATGCAACATTGTATTTTAGCACAACGATCCTTTAGAATATCTAGTCTGCCATAACATGGGAAGGAAGCATGATTCTTAGAGGGTCTTTTCTGACATAATAAAATCCAGTAGTAACTCAGAAATATCATCAAGCTTCGGCAACTTTACTTTATATTAGGCTTTTTTTTAACCTTACTGGATGGTTTCATGCTTAATATGCGTAGAGTATTTTAAAGGATTTTTAAAAAAGGTATGTTTAGTAGAATGTTTGTAGATATTCTTTATTTTTAAACACTGTGAACTGAATTTAGAGAGAAGATGTGGTGAAATTATTCAAGATTTAATTCACCTCTCTTGATTCTGCCGTCTCTGGCAAGACAGCCATGAGGCGGCACACTGGTCACAAAGATGGGCAGTTCACCACTCTTACTTCCTCTGCCACCAGCTACTGTCATTCCAAGGGACTCGTGTGGTTCCTTCTTCACAGTTATATGTTTTTCTTGGCATGTAACACACTGGGTAAGATCCTAAGACACAAGAAGAAAAATTTATTGGATAATGAATAATAGAAAACTGTAGTAAAGACAGCTTAAAGTTAAAACAATATGTGGTAATTATAAAGTCATTTTTTTTAAAAAATCACTTTAACCTAGAACTTAAATATACAGTTCTTCATATATACAAGCAGTACACTAGCATTGTGAATCACGAAGTCAAATTTTGTACTATTATACCTTCATGACTATGGAATAGAAAAATTCAAGACTGCTGATTAAGGTAAAATAAGCACATCATTTATACAATTATCTTCAGTTCTAAGCTATGACCAGTTCTATAAAAGTAACTAGTGCATTTGATTTTTAAGATCCTGAAGACAAGTTAACTTATTTCTATCTCTTCTATTCTTTGAAAGAAAAGTTGATAGGTTAGTATAATGGTAAAATGTGGATTTTACTAAAATCCAGAAAATCTAGGAATGGAATTACTAGATCATACAGTAACTCTATATTTAACTGTTTTGAGGAACTGTCAAGTTTTCCAAAGCAAAAAAAGTTATAGACCTATCTACTGATTCTTTGGATATGGATTATCAGAGCCATCACGAAAAACTACAACTACGTGAAATAAGTGAATTTTGGATAAATTGGCAACAAACTACAATCTCAGGGAAAAACCACTTTTACTAATACTTGTTATTGCGACTAATTATTGAGACACTCCTGAAAGTAAACAAAGAAATCAAAACATCACTTCTCAAATGGAATACAATTAAAAGAACAAGGTATGTGTATTTTATAATTATATATGTAATTTATAATTATAATATGTAATATATGTATATATGTAATTTATAATTATAATATGTAATTTATAATTAAATTAATAATAATACTGACTGAAAATTTACTGTGTGAAGTCTAATGGCTTTGCATGCATTATTTTAATTTAATCTTCATTTGGTGATAAAAGTAAATTTATTATCGGTTCCATTTACAGATGAAAAAATAACTATGTAACTTGCCATAAATTCAACATAAGTGTTGCATGAGGATTTAAGCCCATGTGAGGCAAAACAAATATATGTTATGTAATGTACAAATAATATGATGCACTAGGCACATATTTTTCATATGTATCCAAATCACATTGCAACAGTGGAAGCTAACATCTCAAAGTTTCTAAAACTCTAAGTTTCTTGTCAATTACAAGAGAATGTTGTAAATAACTATTAACATTATTAGTGCCAACAATAGAAATGCATGAATTACATTTACAGAATTATAATATACTTTTAAGTACTTTGGAAAATAAAGGCTTCCTAGGAAAAATAAACACAAATTCATCTCAACTGGCTATTTTGGGGAATAAGTGTTTCTTTTTCCTAGGAGACCGTTTTTTAAATCCAGATTTGACATAGCAATAACCATACATTAATAGTAAATAGCTAATACTTAAAGTATTTCATATGCTTATTCTAACAAAACAGGTTCGCAGAGTCCCTAGAATAACAAAAACTTTAGCATTGCTACTTAAAAAAGTTGTCACATGTATTCTTTTGAATCAGTGTATTTGTGTCTTTTGGGTATATTCCTAGGAATGGGATTGCTGGATCATATGGAAGTTCCATTCTTAGTAGATTGAGG